>JBBYHL010018493.1:0-11293 GCA_038381835.1 Adansonia madagascariensis
TATTAATGGAGTATTCATAAAGAAAACTAACAAAATTTGCTGATCCTTTTTTGTGGGGAGGTGAGATAGAGCTTTCAAGAATCATTTCCTAGGTTGTTTCTGCTAGCAAGTGATAGGTTGGCAAAAGTAAAGGATTTTGCAGTAAATAATTCTCTCTTACATCAGATATGGAAGGGGTATTTTAGGAGGATATTATTTAGGTATGAAATGGATATGTTATAGGAGAAATAAGTATTGGTGCACAATACCAGCGGTCTTTTTCTATTAAAAAAAAAGATGTCAAATATGCTTAATCAGGATCATATCTCAACCCCAACGTTTAAGTAAAGTAAGTCATGGAGGTTTAAGATCCCACCATAAGTGCTTGCTTTTTGTGGTTGTTTATTCTTGATGCAGTACCAAAAAAAGTTTTTCCAAAGAGAAAGACTTCCATTGGATGATTCTCAAACCTTGTGCCAATGGTTTAAGGAAGAAAAGGAAGATTTTAATCATGTATTGTTTTTTTGTAAGTGGACTTTTTGATGTGCAGGGTTAATTAGTGTTAACCAAATATTTTCTGTTATTCGGCTTTGATCCTTTGTTTGTGGGTTGTTTTAGATGTTGGTGGTAGGTGACTTTGTAGCTACTTTATGGTCGATTTGCTTGCTAGAAATGAGATTATCATTAAAGACATAAGATGGACGATGGGAAACCTACTTTTTATAGGTAAAATAAGATCTCTACAATGGATTAAAGCTATTAAGAAGGATTATTTTATTGAAGAATTAGCTTGGTAGAGTAATCCTTCTAATTTTGTGTATAAAACAGAAGACTCAACCAAGAAAAGGAGAGATAGGGCTAAATGAATAGCTCTAAAATTTGGTACAATAAAGTTCAATGTTGATGGGTCGATGAGGGGAAACCTTCTAGGGTTGGTGGAGTTCTTAGGAAAAAGGAAGAAAAGACAGTGCCTTAGTTTATGGGACCAGTAACCGTTGTAGAACTAATGGCCATCAAAATTACCTTAGAACTATTTAGGAGGAGTAGGAGAAAGAGGAGGATAGGCTTGTTATCAGTCAAGACTCTAAAGTTGCTATTTTTCGATGCTCTCACTCGAATACTAAACCTTAGCGATTGGCAGATATTTTCTTCAAAATAGATAAAATACATGGAGGACACGTAAAAATAAAATAAAATAAATTAGACAAAGTAAAACATGATCAAGACGAGACCATTAGACATGCGATTAATTTTTTTTAACATTTTTCTTCTAAATATGAAATCATAACGAGATTTGGTTCTGATAGATTTTTTAAGTATTAAGTTTATATTCGAAAATAAATTTAAAAAATTAAAAATTATTTGCAAGTTAATATTTAATTAAAAAATATCAATTTTACATTTTATTTATATTGTTATATAAAAATATTTTTATTATCGCGTATTTTTTTAAAAACTCTCATGCCATCGTATTTCGGTCCTGTTATACCTGTATTAGGTGTTCATGTTGGACATCAAAATTTTTTTCCTTGCATATTAAATTCTAATCATTCTATCACCCTTTCCTAAGTTCGGGAAGTTTAAAATTCCTTCTAAAGTTTAATGCTTTTTGTGTCTCGCTATATTGGATAGAATTCCCACCAAACTTTCTTGAAAATTAGAGGCATTCATATTTCCGCTACAGACCATCAATCTGGTTGAGGAAGATTCTGATCATGCATTTTTCATTCTGTTGCACTTGAATGTACTCTCGGATCTTGATTTCTTGAAATTTAATGTTGATGGCTCTTCAAGAGGTAATCTTAGGGCGGCTAGTTGTGGTGGAGTACTTTTTAATTCATGTGGCTTGGTTAAGGCCCTATTCTCCTATCCCTTCGGTATTCTAGACTCAAATGTTGCTGAAATATATGCAATTAAAGTATTTGCCTTTTAAATGTTTGTGAAATCCTCTTCCGAAGAGGCTTATTATTGAATTACACTCAGCAAATGCATTAAGCTGGTGTAGCAACGTTGATTCGATGCCCTGCATGTTATGGAATGTGTTCAAGGGTATTGTTTATTACTAGTCCTTGACTCAAGAAAGTCAGAATGAACAAAATATTTGGATCAAAGATCCTTCAAACGAGTTTTCTCAAAAACAATAAAATTTTCAAAAAATTTAGACAAAAATACCTGTACTTCTAGAAACAATTTTAAACAATTTCAAAATTTTGTTAAATTCATCTTTTATATATATATATATATATATATTATATTGTAAATTCAAACTAATACACATCGATATAAGAAGAATCTTGAAAGATAATGAAAATATAATTGCGTGTATCCAAGGAGTTCCAAATGTTATTGAAGATTAACTTACACGAGAGGTTCCCGATGGTACAACATATTTGCCATTTTCAATTTTTTATTTTACAAACTAATTTAAAATGAAACGATAATACTTTGATCTTCGATTAGGCAAATATAATAATCAATTACAAACTCTCAAAAGGCAAATTAGTCCAAAACAAAGCTCTAAGGATGTAGGCAGTCTAATGACTTTATAGACTCTCAAAAACAAATTAATCTAAACTAAACTTTAAGAGTGTAGGCAATCCAATTTCGTTTACCTTTAGAAGTGCTAAAGCCTCTAAAACAAACATTGATCCTACCTGTAGGAAGTAAAATATGATTATCATTCAATTTTCTTTTTCCTATTAAATAAAAAATTTTTGAATCTAAAAACTTATGCAAAAATTAAAAATATAACTTTGATATTCCACTTGCACATACCCTACATCATTCTAAAGAGCATATACTTTCCTCTACTACAAATGGCTATTACAATTCATTCTAAGAACACTCCAGCACCAAATGAAAAAAAAGCACAAGAGACATTTTTATTCTAATTACTTATTTCTATCCAAGAGTCAAACAATGGGACATGTAATTGTTATAACATGGCAGGACACAAATACAGCACATCATAGTCGAAAACCTTATATTGTTTGAACTGGGGTTCAATTTTCAAAATGAGTAGCTCATCCGACTTCTCCATATGGCTATTACAAAATAATTAAAAATTTAAAGTTATCACCATCTTTTTGAGGTTGGTGTGATCACCACTTATGAAAACTGATCACTTTAAATTTTGAAAATTTATTTTAAAATGATTGATTTTATTGTTTGTGGTGAAAACCAGAGTAAAAATTAGGTTTAGAAGTCGGTTACATGTAAGGAGGATTAGTACCCTTACAGTGCCCAAAATTGGTACCAACTAGCCATGTATTATCTCGGGTTTGGGTTTCTAGGTTTTAATTTTGAAATTTAATCATAGTCCTCTTTTAAATGCTATACTGATTTTTGAATAAAAAACCTGATTTTTAAGAATTCAAAATTTTCACTCTCAAGAGAATTTTATTTTAAAATTATATTTCAGATTTGACATTTAAAAGGATAATTTTGAATCAGGTACCAATGTTGACTTCTTTTCCAATAGAATGGCAAAATACTTAAGAAAGATCTCCATCTGAGAATATTGCATTAATTTTTCAAGAAGGCAAAAAACTGGATTTTTATGAATGCATTTCTTGTGCTTGGTAGGCTTATGAGAAATTAATCACTAAATATAGTTTACATAACAATAATTTACAAAAATAAGAAAAGAAGAAAGGGGTCAATTTGGAATGTAACTCATAAAGCCTCGTATACATAGAAAAATAATCAATTCATGACTAGGGACAAGCTTAGATTTAAATTATGGTTAAAGCATAAAAGTTTTGAAGAAAAACGAACAAAATTCAAAAAATGTAAGATGAAGTTCAATATTAATGAAAAAATTTTTAAAAAGGTTAAAAAATAAAATAATTGAGAATTGGTGTAAAAGTGATTAATTATTGTAAAATGAGGCACTTTTCTAAAGCTTTTAAGAAAAAAAGTGAAAATTGAAGTTAAAATCGGAACGAAATTTAGAAGAAAATTTAAATTGATTTCTTGAGGTGTAAACCTTACGATGAAACTTCTAAGACCTATGACTTCCTTTTAACCACCCAATGATGCAAAATGTGTTGTTTTGAGGTGTCCGAACACCTGGAAAAATGGCATGGAAATCTTGAGTTATGACTTTTCCTAAAAATAGGAGATAGCTCACACTATTGTGCTTTCTGAATATATTCTTACTCAAACAGATTCCAAAACTTGCAAATCATGCACTTTTGAAAAGATAAATCTATAAAGCTTTAAATAAAAATAGTGTAAAGTTCCTAGAAAATCATAAAAAGGGTGAAAATATTTTTAAAATCAGGTTTCGTTGTATGATGCAAGGGATTCAAGCAATGAATGATAAAAAATTCATTATGGACTCATTCACACTCGAAAAATTGCATAGATATACTATTGGAAAGATAATTTGATGTAATTTAAATTAAAAATATTTAATAATTCCTAGAAAATCATTTCGTAGGTCAAAATGGGATGTCATATACTATGGTTGTTAATTTCAAATGTTTTAAACAGCGAGCGAAGAAAAATTTATAACTCATTCAAATAGACTCTAAAAATCACGAATAATAACTCATCGAAAAGCTAATCTGATATAATTTAATAGAAAAATACCTAAATTTTTTAGAAAATCATTTGATAAGTGAAAATATTTTTAAAACAATACCCATTGCTGCTTGTAGTAGTTGAAAATAGTGTAAAGGATGATTTTTCCATGCATGATCACTCTAAATGTTGCTTTCTTTGCTAATGACCTTCATGACTTCATTAACACCCTAATATGGCATGTTAATAAGCCTAATTCAAGCCCAAATAAATTGGCCCTTGACTAATGTGATGGCCATGGGGATGATTGAACGAAAATGGCTTAGAGCAATCTAAGAGCATAAGATGCTTCTAACACTTTTTCTTGGCATTTCCCTTGTAAATGCATTTTTTAACCATTAAAGAAGCATTAAAATGCTTCCCGACTAGAGTTGTAATAGCCCAAAAACAATCCCAAACCATTCTGATAATGCTTCTTAATCACAACCAAATAAGGCTCAAACATAAAGCTTGATGTATACCAACCCAAAACAATTTAAAAAAAAAAACTTTAAAACCAACTTATTATAGCCTCGACCAGCCCCTAATCTAAGCATAATCAAGTTCAACGTATCCCAAGTTCATGAAGGGAAAGGGTGGTGAAAACATAGACCCAGGTTAGCTCATTAATTGAGCTAATCATAACCTAATCTTGGGAGAGATTTTGAAAACCAATCTTAGCACTAAAAAAAACAAGCATTATATCAAACATTGTGGCAAACATTACCATGGCATAAAATAAAGCAAAAAAATGCATGGTCATGTCTCAACTTTAAGATTACGTGGTGGAAATATTAAGCCATCAACATATATAATCACAAAGACATCATATAGAAAGAAATGCATAAGCATGCGAAGATGAATGAGAAAATCAATTTTTTTTTCTTTTGAAATTTATGCATGAAAATGATATGAGCATGAAAACATCAACATGGCATAGGAAAAAAATGAAAAATAGAAAAGCAGAAAAATATACCTTCTAAAGCTTTAAAATACAAAAATTTTCACTTTCTCTTGATTTTCTTTTTGTTTCTTTTTCCTTTGCTTTTTGTTAGTGGTTGTGAGAGAAAAAAAATGAACAAATGCTGATGTTTTATTCACAATCTCAAAATTCCCTCTTAAAAGGGAAAATGGCCTTTATTTCATCTTTTTTCATACATTTCATGCATAAAATGATTCGTAATGGTCCTTTTGTCCTAGCTTTCTCCAATTGGCTAGTTTCCCTTTCAACTTTAGGATCGAAGAAGCCTTTGATTGGCATTTTTTACTATTCACAAAAATGCCTTTTCTTTCCTTCAATTATACCCCTATTCCAAAATCCCTAATTTTCCTGCCATTCTTTTAATTTGGACCACTTCTTATCAAATTGAAAAATAAAAGCCCAAAGCATTATGACAATATTTGGTCCAAAATCTTATAATTTTCAAGATTCGGCTAATTTTCCTTAACAATTTTTTTTTAAAGTTCAAGATATTGAGAAAGTCGTGGCTCAAAATCATATCATATTTTTTTATTTGGGACAATTTTCAACAAATTGAAATAAAACTAAAATGTCATAACAATACTTGGCCTAAAACGGCCCAGCTCATATGGGGGATTGGATATAGATCATTGTAAAGGCTTGGCACAAAATTAGGTATCTATACTAACGTCATAAAGTAAAAAATAAATTAAAATGAACTTTGATTGAACAATAATCATACAATAAATGATAGTTAATTAAATTTTATTAACTATTTTTATACATTTTTAGTTTCTTACATTGAATTATTAATTTTTAATCCTTCAAAACAATCTTATTACAAATTACATAGGTTAAGACCATTATGAACTAATAAAACATATTAATGTCAATCTTAAATGCTTAAGAATATCTGCTGCCTTATATTGTTCAAGTACAAGCAAAATATTAAATAAATATGAATTATATCATTAAAAAATAGCATTGGTACAAAAATAAAAATAAGAAAATTGATAGGATAAACTTTAACTCTATTCCACACTCACACTTACTTTTTCTTCATCAATCTTTTATGCATAAATTTGAATATGTAACAAGTTTGCTTTCAATATTCTATTCTTTTACATCTTGTCAAACTTGCTTTATTGGTTTCAAAGCTTTTCCCACTCAATTACCAAAAAAGGTAGTTCACAGCCGTAAACTTAAAACATTTATGTTGTACATTCCTAGTTCAAATAAACTAATATAAATTACAATTTAAGATTAACTTGAAAGTGTGTCCAAACAACCTGAACCTAAACTCACTTACACCACTTTGATAAAAAAATCAAAAACCCATCCGTAGTGACTTCCACTAAAAGCAATCTAAACTCAAAATAATTTGAACTCAAAACAACAAAATAATCCTAACCTGAAGTGATCCAAACCTGAGACTGACACAATCTTAAACTTGAAATAACTCGAATTTAATACTAAAAAAATAAGAATGATAGAATTGTAATTAAATAATTTTTTATGAAAAAACTTAAATTATCAATTTTATTCTAATATCTATTTTGCTTTTTAATCAAAAAAATATTAAATATATATTTAGGTAAAAGAATAATTTATCACAAAGAAATCAACTGCATTTTGGATTTTTAACTTGTAAAGATGTTGAAAGTATACGAATATAAAGTAAAGAAATCACTAACATCACTTTAGACATTTTAAAAAGCTTAGGTTTACTTGATGTAGGCATGTAATGTTGTCCGAGCACCCTTCAAGTATTCCTCAAGCCTCAAGTCTTATTTTTTAGTGTTTAAAGCCTCTTAAAACCCCTACAAGAGTTCAAAAGTCCTAACAGATCATGATAAAGACAAAAAGCTCTAAAGGCTAACCCAAGGCAAACTTAATCAATCAAACTTGATGGAAAAAAGTTGAACAAGTGTAATTAAACAAAAATTGATTGAAAGAGTGAAAATCGAAACGAACCGGTCAAAATCAAAAAAAGGTCAACCTTTTCTCCAAGTAGTTGAAAAGTCAAATTTTAATTAGAATTAGTTGGAAGAGTCAAAATTAAGCCTAAAAACATGCAAACTAAGAAATTTTCATCATAATACAAATTGTTTAACTAGACATTTTACAAATAATTTTTTTTATAGAATTTCCAATTAAACCTTTTATAAATAAGATTTTTAGTTGAACATTAACACATGGAGTTTTAGATACTTACATACAAAATTTAATTAAACTTTAATACAAGGAATTTTTTTTATAGACTTTTCAATTAAACTTTTTATATATAGAATTTTTAATTAAACTTTAATCCATAAAATTTTTTATATAACCTTCCATTCATAGAATTATTTTAATTAAACTTTGGAATTTTCGATTAAAATCTTCACATATAGAGTTTTTAATTAGATCTCTATAAGAGATTTTTAGTTAAACTTTTATGTATATGTCATAACCTGCCACTCATGCAGCAATGCCCGACTTTAAAACAAAAAAGAAGGTAATAAGGCTTGCCTTTAGGTCATCGCTTGGTCGAGATTTGGATTAGGTATAATGGAGCAAAGGTTGAGGGGAGAACCGTTGGATAAATCACTCATCTAGTTGGTCTTCGATGGCTATCATGAAATGGCCAAAATTTTTAGTCGCTATTGATCATTTTGGGCTAGATATGACTAGATACCTATTAAAATCGATAATTTTGAGTTACAAAACTCAAAACATTGACTTTATGGATCACGTATACCAGAGATCGTTTTTAGAAAGGGTTTGTGAGTTGGTTACAAGTGAGGAAGGATTAGTACCCCCATGACGCCTAATATTGGTGCCATCTAGCTATAAATTATCCAAATCTTGATTTTTTTTTATTTTTTACGTGGTCATTATTTATGTGTAATCTCCTTTTTATAAATGTAAAGTTTCAAATACTAAATCTAGGTTTTCGTGGTAAAAGTTGTACTAATATCTCTCTACGCAACCTCGGAAGAAGGAGAAACATAGAGGGTTTAGTAAAATGATCCTTGAATTGATTTAGAAAATGATACTCTTCATTAAGCATTGGAGAGATACTGACATAGAACATTGCTTTAGATTTTATGAAATTCGAGTTTAAAATCATGAATACAAAACCATCATGAGAAAGGAGACGTGTTAATAAGGGATAAGAGAACATAATAAATATTGCATCAAGGATGAATACATGAAAACATAAAAAAGGAGGACGGTCAGGATGTATCTCGTAATTGACCTCTATTATTCTTTAATAACCAAATTGACAATTTTGAGACATATTTAGAGTCGATGGCTATTATAGGCATTAAAATTTTAATAAAAGGTTTAGAGAAACCCAGAGAAGAGAAAACTTAGATTTTCGTTAAAGTTTGAAAAGTAAGGTTGGAATATCCTCTTGGAAGAAACAGGGTTCAAAAATTGGTGGGTGTCAAATCCAACAAAAATAATTTTCCTACTGTAATAAGATTTTTGTATTAGTGATAAGTAGGGTCGTCTCCACAGGGAATGGTAAAGTCTGATTTCCTCCTAAAATCAACAAATTAAAATGGGGATTTTATAAAGTCAACTAAAATTAAATGAAATAAATAAACTAAAGATCAATTAAGAATATAGGACAAATTAAACTGAAATAAATATCAATATCACACAAACACTAGCCAAAGGTCTAATTGCAAGTTTTATTCTCACAACCGATCACAGATGCAAAGATATATTCATTATTCAAGAATAAATTGGTTATGGGTGTTGGTATGACCTAACTCCCAACCCCTTCTTAGTTATTCGATAATTAAGGTACGACCATTAATTATTTCTCTTATTGATTACATAAACCCTAGATATGATCTTAGTGTTTTAATGTATCAATAGCATTAATAATGAGAGGGGGATCGCCAATTCTAACTAATAAACTCACGTGTAAGCTTATTTAGATTAGATAATGAATTCTTCCTAACCAAGTTAGTTGCCATTTTTATTAGAATAATCAAACAATTATGAATTTGATTTTCTAAATAGCTATAGATTATCCTATCAATTAAATGTCGTACCAAACATTCAATCAACAATGACAATCATGCTTATTAAGCATAGAAGAAAAGATAGATATTCAAGAACAATGAATAATATAAACACAAATTAGATCTCACAATCGTAGAGAATTAAACTTCGACATAAAACTTCAACAAGTTGAAAAGAATTTAGCCACACATTGTCTTCTTGTTTTCTCTCCCTAAAAAAATATCTCCCTAAAAGAAAAAGTTAAAAACCCTAAAAAAACTATCTCCCTTAGGTTCTCTCCCTTTTTTCCTTTTTATACCCCTTAAAATTTTTCCAAATTTTCCTAAATTCTGGTCAGTTCCAGATTCTACTCAATTAGAATCCTAAATAAATCAAAATTCTAATTTAAGCTATTTGCTTGCAGAGTGTGCCCACGTAATGTCCACATCAGCTCTTTTTTCTCTCTTCTTGGGTTGCTCCAATCAACTCCTTTAAGCTATTTTTCTTGCTTCCAAGCCCTTTTTACACCTTAAACACAAAAGAAAGTAATTTTCATCAGTTAAAGCTCAAAAACTATGAAAAATAAAAACTTAACAATTAAAATCCCAACATTTATGTTCACTATCAAATTCCCCCACACTTGTCTTTTTGCTCATCCCTGAGTAACTACACAACCAAGCAACCCAACAACAAAAAAAAAAGAACTTTTCATTCAATATTTCAAATGAGATCAATAGACTCTACACACCTTAAAACCTGACTAGTCAAGAATCAAGCAACATCATATCTCATAACCAAACTTCACAAAAAAATATGAACAAAAATTAACTATGAAAGTATCATTCCAAAGTAAGTGCAAAATCCCCCAATGAACTCCTCACAGTTATCACTCTATTCACTCATGTGTTTTAGGGTTTAAATGTTTCCCTCAATTTTTTCTGATGCAAATGCACTAACATATGCTTGCTAATATACCAAATCATCACCTCTTAGATTATAGCATGCATAAATCAAAAGGTCTTTACCTTTTTAGTTGTAATAGGGCTAAGGTTAAAAGTGAGGAATTTATTGGATAATAAGGTTAAAATCTAAAATATTAGTTGAGTATTCAAACATTGTATTGAGCAATTAAACAAGGGAAACTCATAATTCATTCCACAATTCTTAAACACTTAACAATCTCCTCAATCATTCCATCACTGTATCAAAAACATAAACTAATAATATTATCCCATATAAATGCTTTGTTTTTTTTTTTATTTTTTTGTTTCGATATATACCCCCTCTTTCACTCATCAATATTTTTTTTTACAACACTGCCCCTATAGACACCCCCATATTTAATTCATTTCATTTTTTCCTTAAAAAAAACTTTTTCTTAATTTTTGTTCAAATGCCCCACTAACTCTTAGAATTAGGTGAGTATATTCAATTTAAGGCTCTGGGCTTGCAATGCGATTTTTTTTCAAGAAAAAATGACATTAAGGCTCAAAAGGCTTACAAAGGATATTAATTCGGGTTGGCTTTTTAGGCTCAAGCTGAATCAAAGAAGGCACTTATCCTTTTCACACATCCATATATCAATGTGATCTTGAAGCGGTTCAAAGCAAGTTTTAGAGATACATTCACATAGAAGAATATCACACAGCAAAGAAAACACCAATCTACATGAATAGTTTAATCTTTTTTTAACTCAAAAGCTCATAGGTTGAATTAATTCATCAGGAATTCACACACACTTTTTCACTCAACTTTTAATATCAATTCAAGTTCTTATCTCTTGCT
>JBBYHL010018504.1:0-11292 GCA_038381835.1 Adansonia madagascariensis
TTTTTTTTAGGCCATATCGATATTAATATTCTCTTATTTCTGGGGACTCGGTAGTTAAGATGAATCGTTCGCCCATCTTAACCCTAAATAGTCATCACAAAATAACTATTTATTTAGAGTCACCACCAATCTATTTTGGCCAGGTGAGATTGGTCACCTGTTGAAATTAATGCTTTAAGGGTCACAAAGCCCTAAAGATAAATTCCATGGTCTATGGAGTACCAAAGATCATTTTCTAAGGGTTCGAGAGTCGGTTACAGCCATAAGTAAGGTTCGACCCTCTCGTGGTGCCCGGTACCTTATTGATCATGGTTAATTTAAACTTTAATTGTTATCTGGCTTTAATATGTGGTATTTAATTACAATTCTTGTATTGTTAAAATAAGATTTTATTATTCCATGAGAGAAAATCTAGGTTTTACATTTTGAAAATCGAAATATCTTACATACCCCTACAGAAAAACCAACAGGACACGAAAGTTTTTATTGTTCCCTTTTATACCCAACAGAAAAACAAAAGGACATAAAAGGTTCCAAAAAACCAAAATGTCTCGACACTAAGTTACCTGGTAACTACTTAGATTTGGTTCTATGTAAAATTAAAATATTCCTAATTCTTACCATCGACACTAAGGCACCCAGTAACTACATAGGATTGGGTTTTAAGGAAAATTAAAATATTCCTAAGGCTTACCATCGACACTAAGGCACCCAGTAACTATTTAGGATTGGGTTCTAAGGAAAATTACAATATTCCTAAGGCTTACCATCGACATTAAGGCACCTGGTAACTACTTAGGATTGGGTTTTAAGGGAAAACTAAAATATTCCTAAGGCACCCGGTAAGAAAAATTACAAAAATGCCTCTAAGGTATACCTTCAAATAAAAGTATACCGGCACCCCTAATCGATTAAAAAATAAGCTTAAAAGGCTAAATGAACCCTAAATATTCACTTTTGACATGAGAAGTATCCCGATGAGGAAAAATTATGAAAATACCCCTACGGTATACCTTCACCATGAAAGTATCCCAGTACCCCTAATGGACTTAAAAATGACCTCAAAAGGCTAAAGGAATCTTAAACATTCACCTTTGGTATAAAAGCATCCCGATAGGAAAATTATGAAAATGCCCTTAGGGTATACCTTCGACATGAAAGTATCTTGGTACCCCTAATGGACTCAAAAGGACAAGTAATGATGATATTTACTCTAAATGGTTAATTTGGATTACAAAAATGACCTGAAGTATAAAAATTACTAATTGGTCCCTAAATTTCTCAAAATTAGATGTTAGTCCTAAATTAGTTTAAAATGCTAAAAAAGATATATTTTTTTGACCCAAAAACAACATAAATGAGAAGTTTAAATTTTAAAATAACCTAACATGCAAGAATATCATTAAGTCCCTAAATTTTCAAAAATTACATTTTGTACCCTAACGGAGAACCAAAAGAATACAAAAGGTTTTTATATTTTTAGCACCTCAACGGAGGACCAATAGGATGCTAAAAATATTTAAAATAATCTAAGTGGATGATTTCATGCTAAAAATAACCATTTTGTCCTAAAAATGCCAAATTTTCCTAAGGATCCCTAAACTTTCTCAATTTTATACTTAGGTGCCTAAGTAAAAAAACCCTAAATTATTACAAAATACAATTAATCAGGTAAAAATCATCATGTAAATCATGAAGAACATCCATAAGAAGGTTCAGTCAAACACCTTTGACCAAAAAAAAGTTTTTCATTATTTGAAAACTAACCCATAAACTTTGAGAAATTGCAAAATACCCCCTAAAGTGTGAAAAGTACTTAGAGCATGATATGAAATACCCAAAAATCAGTTTTCAAGTTATCCATGAAGCTTTCAATCAAATCCTTTGACCACAAAACAAAAATTTCTATTGTTTGCAAACTAGTCCTAAACTTTCTTAAAATTACCAATTGGCCCCTACATGATTAAAGTGTACAATTAAGCTTCAAATAGATCAAAATAATCACAAAAGTCACATTAAAGATCACAAGCAAAATTTGATCACTTCTTTCTAATCCTAGAATAAATTTTTTAATATTTACACAAAAGTCCTTAAACTTTTTAAAATTACAAAAAGACCCCAAAACTAAACAAAATGTATTTTAACTTGATAAATGCATAAAATACACTTCTAAGAGTGCAAGTGTAGTTTGGCCAAGCATATAGGTCTAAAAAAGAATTTTTTTATTCTTTTATTCTTTTATTTATTTTTTTTGGATAGCCCTTAAACTTTTTATATTTACAAAATGACCACAAAAATATATATACAAGCATGAATTTCGGCCAACACCTAAACAATCTGATAATCAACTTTTTTTAATAATTCAATAATCACATATTCACATTTTATTTAACAAAAATTAGCACCATTTTATGATAAAATTACAAAAATAAGTATATAAACATATGATTTCACCATAATAACAATAAAACACTAAAAGAAATAAAAAAATATATATGAATATCTATATGATAAACACAACACCAAAACCAACATCATATCAACAAAAACATGATTCATGAAGAAAATAATTTACTAATAAGAAGAGAAGAAAAAAAAATCAAAGAAATTAGTTCATGGCCATTATACTTAGTCTTTCAACATGGATGAAAAACCCATGAACTTAAGCATATTTTGGCTCACCAAAAAGAAGAAAAATGAATGAAATAAATAAATCTTCAAAGATTTTAGAGAAGATTATACATTAACAAAGCTTTGAATTTTTTTCTCAAGTATTTTCTTTTTCCTTTTTTTTCTTTTTTTCTTTTTGCTTCCAAAAAACTAAAAAACTTTCCCCAAAACTCATGAAATAACATCCTCCTCCCTGGCTGAAAGTTTCATGCTTTTTCTCATCAAAATTTTTTTTTGTATTTATTTGATGTTTATTAATTGACTAACTTGTTAGGCTTAAACTAATTATTAGTGTGTCATAAGCCCATACCCTTGCCAACTTTTCTTACAAGGCACCATCCTATTGTCATGATTATGCTAGCTTAGGTAGCATGATGATCATACATCATTCTTGGCCTTTTTGATGGAATTAGTTAGGAAGAAACTAAATTAGTTAGAAAAGAATTCAATTCCAATCAAATTGAATTGCATGTAACTAAATTAGCAAACTATAAAATTAATTATGTAAAAAACAAATTTAAACTATAAATTTACAAGTAGAAATTATCTTGGAAGCAAAGAAACAAATGCAATTAAGGTGAATGAAAAGCCTAGTTGGAAATTCTCTTCAAAAAAATGATAACAAATTAAAATTCATGTACTCAATAAAATTCCATATAATAAATCCAATTAAGAATTTAATCATATAAAAATTCTAATCAATATTCTAAAAAAAATTAAATCAAAATAATTGATATAAAATTAAAAAGAATAAGGTCAGTGGACTTTGTTGGAAAATTAAAGATTAAAATAGGCTTAGTAGGCTTTTAGAGAATGAAATGGGATTGGTAGAAAATCAAGAAAATAAGCTTGGTAAAGTCATTAGGCTTGTTAAGAAATTATTGGGCTAAATGGGCCTATTTGTAAATTTTGAAATTTCTAAGCCCATTAAGGAGATTTTGTACAAAATAAAGTTAATAAAATTAATAAAAATTTTATAAAGATTTCAAGTATTGGATCATACAAGGAAAGTTTTTGAGAAGTCTTATGTGCAAGAAAAAAAGAAAAAAATGAAAATCCAAAACTCGTAAAATTGTTACGAGAAAACCTTTATAGAAAAAATTTGTTATTTGGAAAAAAAAAACTCACAACTCAAAATAAATTGAATTTTTAAAAACTGATTTGATAATGGTTAAATGAAAATATTTAAAAATTTTTAAAGTTCAAAACTCAAAAAAATTCTATCAAAAATTTTCCAGAGTAAAAGAAAGCTCATATTTTAATATCAAAAAATTTCAAAGAATACATTAAAACTTATAAAAAATGAATTAAATAAAACATATTATTCAAAATATTGGTTTACAAAATGGTAAAGATAACAATTTAAAATTAGAAATTATAAATAATTTTATCGGAGAAAAAAATTCACTAGTACAATACTCGTAATACTGCAAAAAAATTTAAAATTAATTACAAAAATAAGTAACTTGACATGTTATGGTATAAAATATTAATATGAATTTTTTCTTGAATATTTATGATTTTTCAGGGTGAGAATTGGCATGAAACCACACCAGTGTTAGTAAAAATACTCGACCACTAATTTTTCGAGTTTTTCAAAAAATCTCAGAAAATTTCTAAAAATAGAAAAATTAACTTGAGATCATTTGCAGAGGTAATTTCCAAAATTTGTTAAGAACTTGTTGAAAAACAAAAATTTTTCCTCTGCGGAGTTATCCTTTTTACCTGAGAAAATGGATTTTTCCATCATGTGTATATATAGTTATTTACATATGACTGATTAAAATTATAAAAATGTGAAACCGCTCTGATGGAAGTTGACCTCCATCAGAGTGGCTACTATATTTTTGTTCTCGGATACTTAGGACTTTTGGGAATAGACAGCCTTGACAAAATTAGGTATCTACAATATGGATCCACACTATAGTGAATAAAGTTATAAGTAGAGTAAGAATAATTTTTGGGAACTCAAACAAGTAAGGGAAAGAAGGACAAGAAGGTAAAAGAATTCGACTGGTGCTTAAAACATCAATAGGCATGCCTTTCTCACCTTCTCTCACCCACAAGATGTTATCGCAAATGATTTTTAAAATCAAACATAATTAAGTTCAAATAACTCGAGCTAATTCTAGATAAGTAAAGAAGGCAACAAAATTCTAAAAAATGGTGAGTTTTTTTATAACAATTTTTTTGGGGAAAAAAAAAGAAAAATGAAAAAAGCAAGATAAGAAAAATGAGACAAAATTAATAAAAATAAAAATACTATGAAAGGAAAAATGGAATTTTGGTTGAGAAATCACTTAAATTATTAGTTAATATTTTAATAATAAAATTTTTTAAAATACAGTTTACATTTTGAAAACACATTATAAATATAAAATAAAATTTTAAAAAATATATAAAAAATACATTTTACCTTTTGAGTGAAGTTAAAACTAAATAAAATTTTTAGTTCATGTGAAATCTTATTTTATATTTTTTATTTCTGATTTAAGGAATTGTTTCAATAACAAGTACTTTTCATTAAAGACGTTAATTTTTATTTCAAATCGCTTGAAGGAAACAGGTTGAAGAGATGAGAGGAGTTGCTTACAAGTGACAGTCGAAGGAAAAGAAGATAAGAAACTAATGAAATTATGAGAAATTGGAGGTTCTTTTTGGGGAATTAAGATAGATCTGTTGTTTAATAAAAACAAAAAACCAAAAAAAAAAAAGGAAAAAGAGAGAAAAGTGAGCATAAGCAAGTTATGTTCAGTGAACTTATTCAACTAACTCACGTGTTATACTGTAATACCTCTATATTTCAATGCATGAGATCATCCACTCTTGGAGTATTGTTGATGCCCTATCTTGACAATCAAGAATAGTTTTAGAAACATGACTTTGATGTACAATAATCTCATAATTATAACTCCTTATAATTCCTTTATAAAGCTTTTTACATTTCATCGGTTTTATCTCTCATAAGTTTAGTTATAACAAATTTAAATGGACTAATAGATAAAGAAATATCTTAATTATAATTAAATAAATTATAGTGTATAATAATGAAATGGTGAATTAATGCATTACAAGTTGTCGTAATATGTCTTGCATGCCAATCTTGGCATATCAGAGTAAAAAATTAGTACTGTTCGGAATAAGGTTTAGTTTTCAGAATGAATCACTTATCCAACTCTTTCCTATTTGCTTATTATGAAATAGTAGAGAAAATAAAGTCGCCACCAATCTTTTTGGGCTAGGTGTGATGGGACACATATTAAAACCGATCTCTTTAAATTATGAAAAATTTTTTATTTTGGAAGGATTAATTTATTTCTATGTTGAAAATTAGAGTAAAAATTAGGTTTCGGAGTTGTTTACATGTATGGAAGGATTAGCACCGTATAAAGCTCTAAAATTGATACCATCTGACCAAGTATTATCTAAGTTTAGGTTTCTTGATCTTAATTTCAGTATTTAATCCTAATCCTCTTAATGTTATAATGAATTTTAAAATAAATAACCCAGTTTTTATGAATTTAGAATTTTTCACGATCTTCAATTTGATTGGACATGGAATCTTGTCTTAAAACTATTTTTTGGGCTTAACACTTTAAAAAGATATTTTCAAATTAGTCACCACTGCCACATCTTTTCTAACAGAATGGCGAAAAAACTCAAGAAAGATCTCGACTCAAAAATATTGCTCTAAGCTACTTTTTTAGAAAAATAAAAAAAAATCAGATTTCTTGAATGCATTTATATCATTTCATATATACACACACATACACATGTGAGAGATGTTAAATATAGCTACAATTCATAAAAATAACAAAAGAATAAAAAAATCGGTTCAAAATGTATCTCTTAAAAAGCCTCGACTACTTAAAAAAAAATCAATTAATGACTTGGAGATAAGCTTGGATTTAAATTGTAATTAAAGCATAAGAGTTTATAAGAAAATCAAATAAAGTAAAAAATTTTGAAAAAAAAGGATTGAAAAATTAAATAATCAAGAACTGGTGTAAAATTCATTAATTATTGAAAAACAAGGCATTTTTCTAAAGTTTTTGAGGAAAAGGTGAAAATGGAAATGAAATCAAAAGAAAACTTTAAATTTTTGAGAAAATGCGAGACTCGATATGAGCCTTAAGAGGCCTAGTAATGCTTCTTGACCACCCAATAATGATGCAAACCAAAGCTCCTTCTAAAGTGTCCCAACACCTCGAAAAACAACATGGAAATCACGAATTGTGACTTTTCTTAAAAACAAGGGACAATTCACACTAACATGCTTCCTAAATTTATTTCTTAAAATGGACTCCAAAATTGCGAATCATATATTGTTGGAAAGTTAACTTAATGCGGCCTTACTTAAAATACCCTGAAATATTAAAAAAATCATTTAAGGGTTAAAAATATTTTGCAATCAGGTATGATCAAATGATATAAGGGATCCGGGTAATGAATAGTAAAAAATTTGCTATGGACTCAATAAGACACGAAAAGTAACGTACAATATACCGTTGGAAAGCTAATTCAATGTTATTCAACTTAAAATGTTTAAAAATTCCCAAAAAATATTTGGTGGGTCAAAAAAGGGCCTCATATAATCTAGTCGCTGAGAGTAGGTGTTCTAAATAGCAAAAAAAGAAAAATTCATAACTCATTCATATGGAGTTGAAAAGTTGCGTATGATAGCTCCTTGGAAAGATAACTTAATTAATTTGATAGAAAAATACCCAAAATTCCTAAAAAATCTAGTTAGTGAAAACATTTTTATAAACAAACCAATTGATGCTGGCAGTAGCTAAAAACAAGGGAAAGGAAGCTTTTCCGTGCATGATTACTCTAAGATTTCATTACTGGCCCAAATTTAAGCATCATGGGATTACCATGTTTGGTTAAAAATCATTCCTCAAGCTTAATAATATGATATTACCAACAAAACATTTTATCTTCTTCATAAATAATCTAAAACATACATAAGAAATTTCTACTATAATTTAAATTAATTTTATAAATGTTAAATAATTTATAAAAATATAAAATATTTAGTTAATTTAATTTTCTAATTTATTTCTTTTTATATTATTTTTTCTCCTCCTTATAAATAAGTAGAAAAAATAAATTTTTATAATATCATAAATTTAATTAATTTTGTACTATTAAATCATGTATAAAAATAAAAATATTTATTTCAATTAATTTTATAAAAACATTAATTTTTTATTTGTTCTCTTTTTTATTTTTCCCTTTTTTTATAAATAAATACATAGAAAAATAAATAATAATTTATATTATAATTTAAATTAAATGTTAAAAAATAATTATTTTTTTAGAAAAATATAAAATATTTAGTTACATTAATTTAAGGGGATTTTCTTAACTCTAGACTATTAAAAATGGCTGATTGATACATTTTGAAATTTAGGGACTGATATAAAATATGCTTTAAAGTTCTTGGACCACATAAGTAATTGACCCAATTTATAACTAATATATATGGCAATTGACCACTTAAACATCAATTGCCACACTAGATTTAATGTTAATATGATGTTTTTCTAATGAAAGACTTGATTCATATGAAATTTTGTAATTGGGGACTTAATTGACACATTTTGAAATTTGAGACCAAATTAAAACATAGCTTAAAATTCAAGGACACGTGACTAACTAACCATTTTCTTTTCTTATATTACCTTAACCATTAGGCACCGATTAACCTTCCTCATTTATTAGATGATATTGGTGTAAAGAGGTTAAACATTCTTAATTGAGATAAGGTAGAAACTTACCACCGTAACTACGTTGGTGGTCCAAATTTACCACTACTCTTTTGGCTAATACAATTTTAATATGATACTTTTAATTTTGAAACAATTAAAGAATATTAAATAAAAAATTTGTTTAAACTATTTTATAATTCAAAAAAGTGAAAAAAAGAATGTTATGGAAAAAAGGCAAAGATCAATTGAAAAAATATAATGTCATATTATACGTATTAAAAAAATATCATAATGAAATAAGAAAAAATAAAATAAAAAAATTTTGATTATGTGGTTTTATATTCAATAAAAATATCATAATAGAAAAACAAAAAAAAAATTTAGTTTCATGAATTTTTTCTTGTCCTATATCATTTTCAAATTTATTTTAAAACGTTAAACTAGTCCTAACAAAATTTTTATTAAATATTTACTTTAAATTTTAAAATACAATAAATGTACTTTGAAAAATAAAAATATTAGGATAAAATTACATTAACTAAAAGGATTGATGTTAAATTTTAACTAACCACTAGAATGCTAACCCGGCTTTGCTAAAGATATTTTAATATTTTATATTAAAATAATTTTTAAAATATAATAATAGTGTTAATAATTTATTGTTAATTATTTTATAATATTATTTATGACTTTTATTTGTGTGTTGTTGTCGGAGTAAATTTTTTATAAATAATTTCTTTAAAAATATTTATTTTTATATTTTAATATATTATAATATAAATTTAATGATATAATAAGAGAAGACAACTATATTAAAATTTATATAAAAAAAAAAATTTTAATATATCAAAATTTATATATAATACTTTGAATATGATTATGAAATGAAAAAATTTTATGAATAGATATGATGACATGTGACACCAAATCAAAAATTATTTGGATATTATTAATTAAACTTGACAATTTTGAATATATTATAATTATACAACATGACACAAAAAATAATATAAATACAATACAAATAGACAAATATGTTATATGTAAAAGGAATTATTAGTGTGTCAAAGTTTATATAAATATATAATAAACTGAATCGATTACAACCTGAAAAGTAACATAAATATGATGTTTTGTCGCACAAAATAGGAGATATTAAATAGTATCAATTGGACTCGATAATTTCTAACACCAAATAATTATAAGGCATGAAAATAATATAAAATAATTAAAATATGATACAACATAAAAAACGAAAACGATAGGAATACATAAACGTGTTAAAATTTATGTAAAATAAATTATTAACCTGTCAAAATTTATAAAAATATATAATATCTTGTATTTAATATGACATAAAAATAATATAAATACAATATAAATATATAAAAGAATTACATAAACATCTCACGAAAATTAAGAAAAAAGGGGAAGCAATCTTAGGGATTACTTTACTGTATTGTTTATAGGTTGAAACTTGTCCCTTCTTAATTGAAATTCAAGTAGATTTAATAACTTTGGGCACGATAAAATTTACCCTAAATGAATGTGATGAAAAAAAAATTAAACTACATATTGATTATAATACAACACAAAAAAATAATATAAACATGATATGAATATATAAATATATTAAATTTATATAATATAATAAATCATTAATCTATCAAAATTTATATAAATATATAATAATTTAAACAAAATTATAAAATATAAAATATATAAACTTAAAATGAACGTACAAATAACTATCTAAAACTCGGCAAACGAAGCCTTAGTGTCGCCCTACTGGAGCCATTTTTCCGAATCGGGCCACAATACCTGCTTGGCCTCACCGAGGTGGCCCCTTATTCCAGTGGGGAAAAAAAATTCCCTCCTAGTGGTAGAGGTGAGCAGTTAATCAATTCAGTTTATATATACCGATAACCAATTAATCTGAAAATATTAGAACAGTCAAACCGACCGACATCGCTTATTGAAATCGAGCAACCAAACCGATCTTGGTCGATTCAGTTCAATTGGTCTACTCGATTTACCTGCACAAATATGCCCGAAAAAACTGTGACAGTGGTATCCAAAGAACAAATAGAAAGGCTGAAAAAGAAAAAGAGAGAACATTTCTTCAACAAAAATTAATTTAATTAAACATTAACTTTATACGTCAAGAAAACTCATGCATTAACTTAAAAACCACCACCCATTAACAGGCTAGCTTTCTTCCCTACGTTTTCAAGTTTTTCACCAACCTTCAAGAAGTCCTAGAATTCAAAACTTGGCAATTTCTTAGAAAACCACTATGCAATCACTTTCCCTCTCAAAACCTAGGTCAGAGCTCAAAATTCAGAATACGATTACTATTTAATACACCCTAAAAGGGGAAAATAAACAACGACAACGACAAAAAGATTTGAAAGTGCTTATTTATTTTAAAAAAAGGTCAAGATTTGAAATTATTTACTTCAATTAAATATCTCAGATCTGAAAATGAAAGGTATCACACGATTGTTGCCTTCTTCAAATCAAAACCTTTTCTTTTTTTCGAGTTTCAACTTTCGATTAAGTTTTTAGATGTTGGGTTTAGGGTCTTTGAGCTTCATACGAGAGTTTTGAATTTTCTTATTAAGGTTTGAGGGCAGTGATTATTTTGTGTTTTTAAAATCAGATGATGAAATAAGAGTTGAGAGAAATAGAGAAATCGAGAATCAAGGATTTAAGGTAATGATTTGCTAGGTGGGTGGCTGGGTCTTGTTGGATACTTGAGTTCGGGTAAGCTTGGTGGGTTGGCTAGTTAGGTAGTTCATAGTAGGGTTTAGGTAGGCTGTTAGGTTGGGTCTGTTTCTTGGTTAGGTTTGGGATATGGTATTATGGGTTTAGTATTAATAACATATTTTTAATTTAATTTTGGTTT
>JBBYHL010018555.1:0-11290 GCA_038381835.1 Adansonia madagascariensis
GAATATTAAAATAAAATTCATTATTAAAGTTTTTTATTTATAAAAAATTATTTAATTATAATTTTTTCATATTTATTATTTGTATTAAATTCGGGTTCGGGTTCAGGTCGGCTCGGGTTTGGGTTTTTTCGGGTTCAAGCCATTCGGGTTGGGGTCATTTCGGGTTCGGGCTATTGACTTTTTGATCAAATCAGATTCGATTCAGATTCGAGCTCAGATTTTTTTTAAAAAAATTTGAATTCGAATTCATTTTGCCACCTCTAGCCAATACCATAGGCCACAGCCAGGGGATAAATGTATAATAATACCCCCATGCTATATCAAAGGTTGCTTTTTCTTCGTAGTTTCCAAAATTTCAAAATCACTTTTCTTTTTCGCTTTCGTTTTCTTATAAATATATATTACATTTTTCTTTTTCAACTTAATTTCAATATTTGAATTTGAAAATTAGAATTAAATAATTTAAATAATCATTTTTTAAAGATAACGTCTGACAAGTTTAGATTTTATTCTGATATATATACAATTTTTTTTCTCTATTCTCGCACACTTATTTCTTTTGAAAAAAAAAATAAAAACTTAAGTTTGTAAAAATCATTTTAGAGAGTATTTGAATGGAAGTATGAGTTTAAGATCATTCAAAGTTTTAGATCTAAACGAGACAAGAAACATCTTATTAAAAAATTATAAGTAAAATATAGATTTTTTTTTATCTAAATATTTTTATTTAGTTTATAATTTAAGATTAATCTTATCTAAAGATTTATGGTTATACCTCTCTTACATATATACGAACTTTGATCTTAATTTTTCTTTATAAATATAAATATACTTTACAACTAATGCCGCCTACTAAGTAACACATTTTCTTTGTTATTTGTATACTTCCCATTATCAAGTATTCATTTTCCCATCATGAAATTGTTCATTTGTATGCAAAAGTGCAGTGCATCTAATTACTGTCAGAGATCTGCCACTTTTATCCCCGTTAAGACAACGTTGATTGTGTCTTTATATCAATTCGATGATGATTAATTAATGTCAGTTGCTCTTTATTGCCAAAAAAGAAGTGTTACTTTCTATTTTCAAATACATGGATATATGTTACACAAAAAGGTTGTTGGTTTGTTAAGCATATGCATAACATCAAGCTAATAACGCAAAAGTTTTCTACAACAATCTCGAAAATTTATTGGACTTTGATAGAAAAATTAGTTCCCTCGATTTTGTTTTGGCGGATAGCTCATAGCTGTCACGACTATGCTTTCGATTGTGCCAGAAATTTTTTTTTAATTTTTTATTTAGATTTGAATTTAACATGACTCGATTCATAAGCTTAAATTATTATTTAAATATTAATAAATATTTAAAAATTAATTTTATATTAATATTTATATATTTTATAATTAAATTTAAATAAAAAGTTATTATATTTTATTAAATGAATAGTAATTTGAATCGATTTGATTTGAATTACTAAGATACAAACCCAAACCCAATTAGAGGTGTTCATAGATTGGTTTGAGACTAAGCATGATATCAACATTATTCATGCTTACCTAAGCTTGGTCCGTCATAAAATATGAGTATCAAATTTTATCTAAGCCTACCAATATTTACAAATAAGTAGTCTAAGCCCTTTTAGATTGACCCACATTATATTTTTTAATTTATTTTTACATTTTTTAATTTAATCTTTAGTAATTTAATAATTTTATTAAGTTTTAAAATATAAAAAACTTAACATATTTTTTAATATTTTCCCTATAGAATTATATATATTTTTTGTATGATAAAAATTATATAATATATAAATACAAAACTAATATATTATATAATTGAAAATAAGCAAGACTTGAGCCTTAATGTTGGAGCCAAGGTCTGACCGATTTTTAGATGGGTCTCTTTTTTTTGCCTAAGTGTATTTTTTTGGCCTAGTATTTTTGCCTAAACCTTTTCAAATATTATATAAACCTTCGAGCTTAGACGAGTAACCTGGCCTATAAATATTTCTAAACCGACTCACTACAAGCCAACTAGGTTGCCTTGCCTTGAACAGATCCAGGCACAATATCCTCTGCTCAATTTCTTGTAATTTTCTTATTCCTTTAGTATTTTAAGCCTAATTTAACTTAGTTTTTATGGATTTAAAAGCTGGTTTAGAGAAATACGTTTAAAAAATATAGAAAAATTTTAAAAATTTTGTGGTTCTAGATACTTGAGTGTTGATATCCATCTATACAATAAATTTAGGAAGTTTTTAAGTTTAAAGATGCTAATCATGTCACCTATCACTATTCACTCAATTTTTTTATTTCAATTTTGCATATGTGTCATTCATCTTTTTACTTTCCTTATTTTTAAATTTTTTTAATTAAAAAATAAAGAAATCTCTAATCTTTGCTAAAAAAATTAAGTGTGGGACTTGTCAATAGGCGGGTTGAGTTAATTCAAACTGAGTTATTTTCAGATTTAGGTTATTTCAATTTCGAATCACTTTAGTTTCAAGTCATTTTTGGGTTTATGTTATTTTAGCTTTAGATTAGTTTGGTTCAGGCTATTCGGGTTTAAGCCTCAGGTTGATTGAGTTTAGGTCATTCTGAATTCAGGTCATTTTGGGCTCAGGTTAATCGAGTTTAACACTTAGATTAATCAATTTCAGGTAAATTAGTTCTAACACTTGGGTTTATTAGGTTTAGTCATTTTGGGTTTAGGTTTTTTCGAGTCTAGGCTATCTTGACTTTGAGTAATTTCGAGTTTGGGTCATTTTAAATTTAAGTCATTTTGGGTTCAGGTTGGTCAGCTTCGACTTGTTGATTTCTCTGGTTAGATTGGGTTGGATCGAATGGGTTGGTTGGATTTTTTGAGTCAATTGGATGACAAAAAGGAAAAGATGGGATACAGAAATTTTTAAAAATTTGACTTCAAGTTACGTTATTGCTTCTAATTTTCATTTAGTTATTTAAATTATTTTGATTTTAAAGTAATTTCTATATTCATTATTAATGTAAAATGTATGAAAATAGAAAAAAACTTGTACGCAGCATAGCGTGGGTCTTCGTTCGAGTTATTATAAAAAAATGTTTAAAAGAGACATGATGTTAGAAAAAGTAATCAATAAATTATTTTTATATTATTTCAATAAATTAATATTAAGACTATTAAAAAATAAAATTATGTGAAATTTAATTTTTAAAATTTGCATAAAAATATTTTTTAGATTTCTTAAAGTAAAATTAAAACTTTCGAAATAATTATATTGCCTTCAAAATTTCAAAATATATAAATATATCATAAAATGATAACGTAGATATTTAATATAAATAAAAAAATTACAAAAATATATTACACATTACACATCTTATAAACATTATAAATTGTACATAATTTTTTGATTTACAAACTATTCAAAATATATGTAATAGTTGGGCTAATAGCATGCGAGGTCCTCAAACTTTAGAACGTATTTTATATTGGTTCCAAATTTCAAAATACATTAATTAAATCGTCGATTTTAAAGTTTCATATCAATATGGTACTTCAACTAGTAAAATGATTAGAATAAATGTTAAATGATAGGTGGCATGTTGTGAAAATTGTGAAAATACATTTTTTTCTTGCTTTTTCTTTTTTCATTTTTTTTCTTTCTCAAAATTTATATTTTCTTTTTTTTCTCATAAATAAATACAAAAAAATAAACAATGATTTAGATTATAATTTGAACTAATGATTTTAAAATATAATCAATTAATGAACATATAAATATTCATTTAAATTAATTTTATGAATTTTTTTTTTGTTTCTTTACTTTTTTCTTTGTTTCTTTCATTTTATCTTCTTTGTATATAAGCTAAAACATAATTAAAAAATTATAAATTATACTTTATTTTTTAATAAACTATTAATTTTATAAAAATAATTCAAATCATAAGGTAATTATTATTTTTTATTTATTGGTAAAGAGGATAAAAAAGAAAAATATAATAAAGAAGAAACAAAAAAAATTTAGAAAATTAATGTGAATAAATATTTTTTATTTTATAAATTATTTAATATTTATACAATTGAATAAAATTATGATATAAATTAATATTTATGTTTTAGTTAATTTATAAAGATGATAAAATGAAAAAAGAAAAAGGAAAGAAAAAATAAAATAGTTTTTAGAAAATTAATTTTAAATAAATATTTTATATGTTGATAAATTAATTATATTTTTAAAAATAATTCAAATTATAATATAAATTATCTTTTATTATTTATTTATTTTTTTTAAAAAAAAAGAATACAAAATTTTGAAAAAGAAAAAAAAATCATATCGATAGCACATCAACAGTGAATCATATGTCACCTATTATTTAATATTTAATTTAACGTTTCTATTGAGAAAAAGATTGATATGAAACTTTATAATAAACTTGATTGATACGATTTGAAGTTTAAAAACAAATTTAAAATGTAAGTTTGGAGGTCAAGATGAGTAATCGTTAAATCATAAATTATCAATTGTAAAGCACCTCCGAAAAGACTTGTGCAATTAGTGTGCTTTTAACAGCCAAAAGCAAGTTTAACTTAGAAAACAGAATCCGTTTAAAATTGCATGGCATGGATTGCCAAAAGCCACGTTTCGGCAAACACCAACAATCCTAAATGGATCGATAATGTAATTGCTTAATTTCTACCGTTTAATTTCTCCATGGTGCACAAGAAAATTGGTTTGTTTACTGAATTTTGTTAGTTAACATGTAAACATTTGTTAACTTTAGTAAAGCAATTTTTTGGTTTCAGTTGAAATATTTCCACAACTTATTTGTGCAAATTTCACAGCTTTTTCAAATGTTGGAATAGAATTATATGAGTTGATTTTAGCTGAAAGGAGAGAACGGCTAAAAGTTTATGTGTCTCCGCTTTCTATTCTTAGGTAAAACAAATGGCCAAAAGCTCTGATTACTAGTCGGTTAAATACGTGATATCTTCCATTGGTTTGGCATACCTGCATGCGTGATAATTATCTTGTTTTCCTTCCTCAAAGGGAAAACATCAAAAAGAAACTAAACGTATCAATTGGGTGGGTCAGGTTAGTTTCGAGTTGGATTAATTTGAGTAGAGTTATTTTGTCTCCTTAAATTTTAAGGTCATTTTCATGTTTGGATCGCTTCGATTTTTGGTCACTTTGAGTTTAAGTTATTTTAGTTTTGAGTCATTTCAGGTTCGGATTAATCAGGTTCAACAATCAAGTTAATCAGATTCAGTTCATTTTAGGTTTAAGTCAATTGAGTTTAACACTCAGGTTAATCAGTTTCGAGTCAATTAGGTTTAATACTTAGGTTTATTGAGTTTAGTTATTTTGGATTAACTGTTCGAGTCAATTCAGGTTTGGATCATTTTGTGTTTAAGTTATTTCAAGTTTGGGCCATTTTGGGTTTGGATCATTTTAGATTCGGATCACATTGGGTTAGTCAGTTTTGGATTGTTGATTTTTTTAATCAAATCAAGTTGAATTGGATCAGATTTCGAGTGAGTTGATCAAAATTTTCGAGTTTGGATTAGAAATGATAAATCTAAAAGAAACAACTAGTACTCCGTTGAATAGTAATTTTTTACCAAATGAAAAGTACTATAAATTAAATTAACAAAGTAATTATTAAAATTATTAAAAAAAGAAAAAACTCATCATATGTTTCACAATTTCAGGTGAAGCACTATTAATAATAGTGATTATATTAAGTAGCGTAGACACTAATTTTTTTTTTTTTCTGAGTGGTATGTGCAAGAAAGAAAAGGCTTCGCATAGGAGAACCGGGAATGAAGAACAGCTCTCGATTATGGAACCAGATCAGAGTAAAAGAGAGAATAAGAGAAAGAGAAGTTAAGAGCTGAGAGGAAAGCTGAAATCTTGTATATCCATCTTCTTGTAATCGACATACAGTGTTTATATACAAGTAAACAATTCCGGCTCAATCAATCATGTGTAAACTAACAGATTTCCAACTAACTATTTAGCAGTTACTAACGGCTTAACAGAAAAACGACCATTGCTTACAGTCATCAACTACCCGTACAACCTCCAACAGCTATTTCATATGTTCAACACATATCACTGAGTCTTTAAAATGTAATTGGAATTAGACCCTATTGATAGCTAAATTAATTTTCTTCGAAATATTTTAAATTGAATAAAATATTACTTTATTCAAATTCAAATTCAAAATTACAATTGAGATTCAAAACAATATTCAAATTCTTGTTAGTCGATTTTAATCTAAATTTTGAACCTTGAATTAGAAAAATGGGCCCTTTTTTTATTTTTTTTATTTTAATTTTAATTTAGACACAATTATTGTTTTTGGACCTAGAAACTAAGTGGGTTCAATTCATATTAGGTTTGAATTTTTTTCGAGTTCGAGTAATTTTAAGTTTAGATTTTTTTTTTATGGTTGAATTCGAATTTGAGAAGGTTTTATGTCATTGTTATTTTATGTTAAATATAATCATTTTTACGTAATTTAAATATTCAAATCTTAAATTAAATTATTATTGTTCAAGTAAGCTTGGTATGATATGATAATCTTTAATTATATTTGTGTACAAATATTAATATATGCTAGCATAAAAAAATATAAAACTAATTTGTTATATGAAAATAGTTTATTACATAAATGATTATAGAAAATACAATCTATTATCATACCGATATTTAAAACAGTTTATTTGATAAACTCAATCTAATATTCAACATATACATTATGATTTATATTATAATGTACATGAGCTAATCAAGTCAGTTGCAACATTAAAATCAATAAACATCACTCTTAAAGTATTTGCACTACAACTTCGACTTACCAACCCATCCAGGGTGCTTCTGAACAATGACAGCAAACGCATTCATCTGTTCTAATACGATGAAATTGATCATATGTATGATTGGCCACTAACACCTATTCGATCCATGGAAGACATAAATATTATAATTTTCAAGGACACACGTACAGCATAAAAAGAGTAGTACAGAATCAGACCGGAACTATAATGAAATAAAAATTCAAAAAAAAAAAAAAAAGCCTTAGATGTACAAACAAGGGAACTATGTAATGGATTGTTGCAATTAGAAAGGAGAGATTAGGCCTGCAGGAAGAGAAGAGAAGAGAAGAGAAGAGAATGAAGGACTGTAATTTTGCATCATTCATAACAGAATCCATATGTGTGTGTGTGTGTGTGTGTGTGTGTGTGTGTGTATATATTCTTAGGAAATTCATCATGAATATTTATTCCTTAATTAAATGCCTAGTACAATTTGGAAATTGAAAATAACAAACTAATTAATTATAACATCTGCAAGCTATTCAGTGCTACTCTTGTAGAAACTGGTACGTGGGTGTGTGATCATTTCAGGCAGGCCTTATGATATAATCTGTTCCCAGCTCCTCCAATGGCTTAATCATCCTTCACAATCACATATAAATAAAGAAGTGTTAGATAGATTGTGACAAAAGAAAATTAGATAATCTAAAAATCACAGTGCATTAGAATATCTGGAAATAAGGCTGTTGGTTCTTTGAAGCTGCTTCTTCCAGCACTGGTGCTTCCAACACTGACACTGACTCTTCTTCCCTCTTTCATCTGCCTCACCATAATTTTCGTCTTCAGTCCCCTTCGCTGCTTCATTATTACTTTCTGTAATATTCTTTTGATCTGAACAATCCATCATCCACTGTTTGTGATCCTTTGTGTTTCTCCACAACTCTTTCATTCTCTCCCTCACACCGCAATTCCTTTCCTGATGCGCCCCACCACAGAAATCACATTTCAAATCCTTTTTCCTGGGAACTTTTATGCTTTTCAGTTGCTCGAAAGCAAAAGCAAGCCTTAATGCTTCTCCCAAGGATTCAGGTTTTTGAGGAATTATCCAATCCTGAAAATCCTCCCTCAGTCCATCAACAAATATCTCTTTAACCAAATTATCAGGGATCCCATGATCAGGGCATCTCTGTAAACTCCATTGCAGTCTCAGAAAATATGAGCGCACACACTCCTCACCGCCTTGATTGATCGTCATAAGTTCATTCCTCAACTGCTCTTTCACTTGGGTTTTATTGTATGCCTGCAGAAACGAAGCCTTTATTTCTTCCCAACATAGTGAAGGGTACGGCTCTATGTTAAGATCATACCAAAGCGCAGCCTCGTTGTCAAGGGTGACTGGGAAGATCCTCATCATCGTTTCAACAGAAGATGCATTATTTGCACGGCAAACTTTGGCAAACCTGCTTAAATGAGTCAGCGGGCTTTCGTTGGGACTGCCACGAAATATAGGTAATGGGGCGATGTTAATATATGAAGTGGCCTCAATAAAACCACGATCGGATCCTGGCCGATTAGCAGAATTCGAGACTGAATTTAAAGAGGCTGCTACACTTAAGCAACTGCTTCTGAGCAACGTTTTGGGGTCATTGGGCGAATTGCTAATGGATTCTGTTTGAAAGTCGGAGGCATGATCATCATAGTCATAATTTTCATTCTCTGGTTGTTCCAACCCATCTCCATTTGATTGATCGGCAGAATGAGACAGACAAGTGTCAACGTAGCTATCATCATCACTACAATGATAGTAATTGTGTTGGGGGATTTTGCGGTGATGTTTGCTGCAAGTGGCGGATGATTCAGCCAAGAATTTGGACGATGAATGTGAATTTCTTGTTTTCTGAGGCATCTTAATTTGTTTTCGCAGAGGACACATAAAAAAAAAAAAAACTGCCCATTTTAGTTGGTTACATGGTTACCAAGGCCAAAAGGCAACTTGTAATGGTGACGTTTTGCAGGTGGGCTTGTTTTGAGGTTTCACGTTGGCCTTCATTTATTTGGCCCTAAGAAAACACTGTTATCAATTCAGTTTATCTACCATCAAAGAAAAAGAAAAACGAAAATAAAAAATGATAATAGTCAAAAATTTTATTATAAGCTTTAAATGGCGAGACATTTTGAGTTGCTTCCTCCACAGAACATAAACGATCAACCAGTAGCTAAGGGTTTGAACCAAAATATTCTAGATGGATGGGGTGAGCTATGAGTATATCAAACCCACAATTTAAATGTGAGAATTTTTACATTGCATTTGTCACAAAATAGAGTAGACCCAGAGTTGGCTTTGTACATCTTGGCAACAAGGAAGGATTGATTTGCTAAATTCAATTCAAAGCACGACTTAAACAAGAAAATCAGAGTCAGAGAGAGACCTGCTGCACATGAAAGTTTAACCTGCAACTCGTCGGCGGCAAGCAGCGCAAATGAGTTCTTCCTCTGCTTGTATCTGATCAATTGGTCGCAAAGGAAGGCGGTGGCTGGAATGATTCTCACAAATATTTGTGGTGCTTACCATAAGCATCCTCGTCCTTATTATCGGGACTTTTTTATAATTTTGATTATCAGAGTTTGATCTCTCATTGAAATTAAGAATTTAGCATTTTACTTATTGATCACATGTTATCCGCATATTAAGATTTCTTTTATTACAAGTAGAGGTGGTAATTGGGTATATTCGAATCAGGTCATTTTGGGTTTAAGTTATTTAAAATTCAAGTTATTTTGTGTTCAGATCGTTTCAGACTCGGGTCATTTCGGGTTCAGGTTATTTCAGTTTAAGCTATTTTGGACTCAGGTTTCGGTATCTCTTGCATCATTTTACTTATTGTTAGATGTAATAATTTCTACGTAATTTAAACATTTATAACTAAAAATAACTTATGAATTTATTATTATTTTAAAATAAGCTTAAATAATTTATTATAAAAATATGATATGTTATTTAATCATGCCAATATTTAAAATAATTCATTTGATGAACTTGAATTTTAACATGTAACTACATCATAATTTATATTATCCATATATATAAATATAATTGTAAATACTAATAATAAAATAAAATGGACAAATTGTAGAAGGAGAAAAATTTTGACTAATCACAAACTGCCACATGTAAATTGATATTTCTTTTAATTAAGAAATTATCAATTAAATTCTGCATCAACATGTGCAATTGATTACATCATAAATAGATATTTATCTTTAATTAAATTAAAATTAATTTAAAGATAAATAAAATAATTTTAGTGAAGTGGTCACAACAAGTCAACTCAAAGATCTTATCAAAGAAGCCATCAAGGATCAAGTTGACAGTGTCACTCAACCTTCATACACATATGCAAAGCCATATTCTCTAAGGATTGATTGTTTAAGGATGCCTGAAAATTACCAACCTCCAAAGTTTCAATAGTTAGATGGAAAAGGAAATCCACGCCAACACGTTGTGCATTTCATGGAGAATTGTAATAATGCTGGAACCTATAGAGATCTTATGGTAAAACAATTTGTTCAATCCTTGAAGGGTCATGCTTTTGATTGGTATACCAATCTTGAGCCCGGAACGATTGATAGCTGGGAACAACTTGAGCGAGAATTTCTCAATCGATTTTATAACACTCGTCGCATCGTCAGCATAATTGAACTCACTAGCTCACGCTAATGGAAGGATGAACCAGTGATTGATTATATCCATAGATGGAGGAATTTAAGCCTTAATTGCAAAGAAAGATTGTTTGAGTCTTCTGCACTTGACATGTGTATACAAGGCATGAATTGGGGCTTACATTACATTCTTCAAGGCATCAAATCTAAAACCTTTGAAGAGTTAGCTACTGGTGCTCATGATATGGAGTTAAGTATGTCATCTTCTGGAAATCAAGAGCCTGTTGTGGAAGAGCCAAAAAAGAGTAAGGAAAAGCAAGACACTCGAAAAGGGGGCAAAATCTTTACTAATAAAGGAGAAAGCAAACAATCCATGGCTGTGGATACCAAGCCTCTTAAGATCTCTCCTAAGTCAAAACAAGCTTAAGAAGTAAAATCTACGCCTACCAAAAGCAAAGGCAAAGCTAAAGTTACCTTGAAGGAAAGGCAAGAAAAGAAGTACCCGTTCCCTGATTCTGATGTTACCAATATATTTGAAGAACTTTTGAAGACTAAGCCGATTCAATTTCCAAAGATGAAATGGCTTGAAGAAGCTAATAAAGTCGATGATCCTAACTATTGCAAATATCATCGATTAGTTAGCCACGCCGTAGAAAAATGTTTCGTCTTGAAAGATAAAATAATGACACTTTATGAAAAAGGAAAGATTGAATTTGAAGAAGAAATAGTATCGACAAACATGACCTCACTCACTATGGTGCCTTATTTCTCAAATAGAACCATAAAGTTTGGCTCTTTTGATCCCATCAGACTCTCTTCAAACACA
>JBBYHL010018587.1:0-11289 GCA_038381835.1 Adansonia madagascariensis
TATGATAATCATAAAAAAATAACTAGAAAAGATTAAAATAGAAAAATAATTTATATAAAATTAAGCACTTATCAATATTCACTTAAGTTTATCTGTATATTTAGTTACAATCATGTATACATTACATTATGATGATATATGTCAGAGAAATCATTGTATATGGAGTCATAGATATAATAGGCATAACAAACTTAGAGTTATCCAATACAATAACGAGTTATCTAATACAATAACGAGTTATGTGCTAACTTACATATTCAACATATGACATCTGTACTTTTAATTATTGTAATATGTATATTCAGGTATGATTATCTGTGCATTTACTTGTGGGCATAAGAATATGAGTTTGAGTGTCTGTGAACACATCTTAGGCTTTGGTAAGCAATTTGTGCTCATATTTTTATTTGATTATACTTAAATATAGATTATCAATTGTTTTGCTCATAATGTGCATTTAAAATGATTGTCATATAATCTAAAAAAGTAATATCCGCAGTTGCTCTTTGACATTTTCATAAGGTTTAGGGTCATAAGGTTTAGTCTATGTATTGTACAATGAGTTGCAGTCATCTATACATTTGCTTCTGCTTATTTGTACATTATTTATAATCATGTGTACATTCTTTTACAGCGACATATACTAAAGATGGCTTATAACATGGAGTCATAGACGTAATACTAAAAGGTTAGTTAGAGTTATTTGATAAAACAACGGGTCATATGCTCGGTTATGCATTCAGTTACAGTTATCTGTAGATTCTGTTATGGTGAGATGTACATTGATCTAGGTTACATTTACTGATGGTCATACACTTATGATTATCTATAAAACAAGTTTAAAAATTCTCTTCTCGACATTGAATTGACTCATAACCACCAATCACTTATAATTATATGCGTGGGTCTATAATATGCGGAATGTACATTATCTGAAACTTAATATGGTTATCTAATTGTACATTCAGTGTAGATGTTTATATGATCTAATATGCTTTTACCTTGCTTTATTGGTGCTTTTTTGCATAGGCTACTTACATATATTGCCAATTCTTTTTATGTACCGAGGTCTTGATGTACAAATGGTTTGCTTAATTATCAAATGGCATATACAAACCCAACAATACAAAATTTTTAGCTTGAAATTCCATGCTTCCACACTTCCTCAAAGAGCTATAGGAGAACATATCAGTTGTGAGGAATACATTTATTTATATATTTACGATTCTGTTTCTATGTAGGGATTGATGTTATATATACCACCACTCTGAAATGACTAATACTGAAGGGAACTATCTTCTATAACACTTACTTAGATACTATGAATGAAATTCAATTATGCTTAAATGTACATCAAATTGTAAATCTTATGTGCATCTAACGAGATCTATGGAATTATTGATTTAGCTGATATGCACACTTGCTATTAGTCATTTTCAAATGGTTTAGGGTCTTATGGTTTAATATACATCAGGTTATTGTTCTTATAGTCATTTGTACATTTAGTTATGGTGAACCATACATTCATGTATAATCATAAGTACATTTACCTATTTGATTTTTAATGTTTCCTACTCATATGTAACATGTAAGTGCATTCTATTACGCTTATATGAAAATTCAGTTATGGTGAAACATACATTAAGTTATTATCATATGTACATCTTACATGATTGTCATATCTAATGTCCAACTAAAGTGCACAATTGTAATCTGACATTTTCATACGGTTAATGGTCATATGATTTAGCCTACATTCGGTTTTTGTTACCAGTATATTTAGTTATGTGATCTGTATATTCATTTATGGTCACTTATACATTTATTTAGGGGTATATACAGTTGAGTTTTAATGTTTCTTACACGCATCTTATGCGTAAATGCATTTCGTTATGCTCATACCTCCAAGTGTGTGTTATGGCAAAATATACATTAACTTAATATCATATGTACATCTTATGTGATTGTCATGTCTGAGGTCCAACTAAAGTGCACAATGGGTATTTGACATTTTCATATGATTAAGGGTCATCGGATTACATTCGGTTTTTGTTATCTGTACATTCATTTATGGTCAACTATACATTTAGTTATAATCATTTATACATTTACTTATACTCATCTGTACATTCAAGTATAGTGATCCGTACATTCAAGTATAGTGATCCATACATTCATTTCTAGTCACTTGTACATTTACTTAGGGGTTTATATAGTTGAGTTTCAACGTATCCTTTATGCATCTAATGAATAAATGCATCCTGTTATGCTTATACTGCCAAATGTGAGTTATGGTCAAATGTACATTAACTTATTATCATATATACATCTTATGTGACGGTTACGTCTTAGGTCCAACTAATGTGCACAATTGCTATCTAACATTTTCATACGATTAAAGGTCATAAGGTTTAGCGTACATTCAAGTTTTGTTATTTGTACGCTCATTTATGATCATTTGTATATTTATTTATACTTATCTATACATTCAGTTATACTTATCTGTACATTTAATTATGCTGATCCGTACATTCATTTCTTGTCACTTGTACATAGCAGTTTATACAGTTGAGTTTTAATGTTTCTTACATGCATGTAACGCATAATTTCGTTATGCTTATACTGCTAAATTTGAGTTATGGTCAAGTGTACATTACCTTATTATCATATGTACATCTTAGGTGATTATCATATCTGATGTCCAACTAATGTGCACAATTGCTATATGACATTTTCATACGAATAATTGCCATATAGTTTAGCGTTCATTCGATTTTTTTACGTGTATATTCATTTTTGATCATTTGTATATTTAATTATACTTGTCTGTACTTCAGTTATGGTGATTCATACATTCTTTATGGTCACCTATACATTTACTTGGAGGTGTATCTAGTTAAATTTCAATGTATTCTACACGCATCTAACACGTAAGTGCATTTTGTTATACTCATATTGCCAAATGTGTTTTATGGTCAACTATACATTAGCTTAATATCATATGTAAATCTTACGTGATTGTCATATCTGAGGTCTTACTAATGTGAACAATTATTATTTGACATTTTCATATGGGTAAAGGTCATACAGTTTAACGTACATTCAGTTTTTGTTATATGTAAGTTAATTTTTACTCATCTATACATCTAGTTATAGTTATTTCTACATTTAGTTATACTTATGTGCATATTTAGTTAAGGTGATCCATACATTCATTTCTTGTCATTTGTGCATTTATTTAGGGATATATGTAGTTAAGTTTTAATGTTTCTACACGCATGTAATGTATACATGCATTCTGTTACTCTCATATTGCCAAATGTGAGTTATGGTCAAGTGTAAATTAACTTGTTATCATACATACATTTTACATCATTGTCACATTTGATGTCCAACTACTGTGCACAATCGTTATCTAACAATTTCATGTGGTCAAAGGCCATATAGTTTAGTGTTCATTTGGTTTTTGTTTCCCGTAAATTCATTTTTGGTTATCTGTACATTTAGTTATAGTCATCTGTACATCTAGTTGTACTTATTTGTACATTCAGTTATAGTGATCCGTACATTCATTTTTGGTCACCTGTACATTTACTTAGGGATATATACAGTTAAGTTTTTATATTTCAATTACACGTATCTAACGCATAAGTCCATTCCATTATGTCATACCACTAAATGTGAGTTATGGTCAAGTGTACATTAACTTATAATCATCTTACACGATTGTCATATTTAATGTCCAACTAATGTGTACAATTGCTATTTGACATTTTCATATGGTTAACGACCATATAGTTTAGCACTCATTCGATTTTTGTTACCTGTGCATTCATTTCTGGTCATCTGCACATTTAGTTATAGTGATCCATACATTCATTTTTGGTCACCTATATATTTACTTAGGGGTATATATAGTTAAGTTTTACTGTTTCAATTACATGCACCTAACGTAAGTGCATTCATTATGCTTATACTGCCAAATATGAGTTATAGTCAAATGTATATTAACTTATTATCATATGTACATCTTATATGATTGTCATATCTGATGTCCAACTAATATGCACACTTGCTATTTGACATTTTCATAGGGTTAACAGCCATACGGTTTGGCGTTCATTTGGTTTTTGTCACCTGTACATTCATTTCTAGTCATCTATACATTTAGTTATAGTCATCTATACATTCAGTTATAGTGATCCATACATTTACTTTTGGTCACCTTTATATTTACTTAGGGGTATGTACAGTTGTGGCTAATTGTCTTTTACACATCTAATCCGTAAGTGCATTCCATTATGCTCATACCGCCAAATGTAACCTATGGTCAAACGTACATTAACTTATTATTATATGTACGTCTTATGTGATTGTCATATTTGAGGTCTAACTAACATGACAATTACTATCTAACATTTTTATATGGTTAACGGTCATACAGTTTGCATACATAGAGTATATTTTGATAATATGCAGAACAATAAGAGATAATTATGTTATACAATAACTCATTAGTCAAATGTAGGTGCATCTTTTCAGATATATGTAAAATTCGTTATACTGATATGTACATGAATATCGTCATTCTAAGTAATGTGCACAATTGCTATTTCACATTTTTAAACGGTTCAAGGTCATATACGATCATCTGTACATTGAGCTACAGTCATTTGTACATTCAGTCATGGCTATTGGTGCATTAATCTAAGGTCAAATGTACATTATGTTTATTCATCTTATTTTATTTTCACATCAGGTTTAGGGTACAGATCAGTAGCAAAATTCTTTTCTCAATGTTAAATTGAGTCATATCCATCTTTCACTTATATGTAGAATGTACATGATCATGATACGTCATATGTACATATTAGACTTCACCTTAAACCCATCAGATGTTTATAGGTTTCAACGCTTTTGCATTGTTTCATTGCATAAGGGATTTCCTTTCTTTTCTCAGAGAAGCTGATTACATATACTCCATGTTGGTTGAGGCTATTGAGAACGTGTACATATCACAAATCTGCTGGTTGGTTCGCTTTTATCAGTTATGAAGTTTATGAACCCGTATGATTATGACAATGACTACTGTTTTGGATGTTCGTAGTCAAAGAATATATTCTAACTCCTAATTATATTAGGAGCTGATAACTATATATGGACAAGCATATAAGCTGTTAGGGAATATATCCTCTGAAGTCTACTTTTGAACTACTTCATAAGATGCCAATCATCATGTGCATAACAATCAAAACCCCTACTGACAGGGTTCCTTCTATATATATGCTATATGTTTTCCTCTTTCACCTATGTATACTTTTAACTTAGTTTTTTTTATAAGGGATTATGATTAGTTGCGGAAGAAGTAGTTAGTAGAAGGTACCTTTCTTTTTATTTCTTGACATATATATTAATTCCATTTTTAATGCATATAAATGCCTATTTTCATTTTAAACATGAGTTACTACTGTAATTATGCACTTATATGTCATTTATTTTGGTTTTAATACTTGTAGATTTGTACGTAATGTCAGAGCTTATAACTATAAATTGTCATCAGTCGGATTTCTTGTATTAAACGCAAACAATTGCTCATTCTCCTATCTTACCAAGTGCCTCCATCATGGTTAAGGACTTTCGCTGTTGCTTATTGTTTCCCCCTTTAAGTATCAATGTCCATCGGGGAAAAAATATGGGTACTGAGGTCCAGCAACCATTGTTGTTTTGTTTTTCATTTATCATTCTTTCAAACCTATAACCATGGATTATTATCATCTATGCTACACGCTGTTGTAGTTTCCTCTGCAACGTCAAAAGGAGAGGGAAGATGACTATTTCGACAGAATACAGGTAGAAGGATACATGACATGGTTCCCCTTCAAGATTTATTACAACATTTCAAGTATTTTACATCCTCCATGTCACCTTTTCCTCATTCCATCTCTTAACAGAGGGATTGTTATCTTTCATCTCTTTCCAAAGTTTTAGTTGAAAGTTCAATCACTAGCAGCATAGATGGTCTACTTTATGCACTGGTTTTGGATGTGATGGATTTATATTTGCACAAGATTAGCTGTTTGTCCATATTCATTTTGTTTCCTGCAATGTATGATCCTCAGCAAGTTAGTAAGCAATCTCAAAATCTACTTGTTGAAATGGAAAGGGTGCTTGATAGTAATGAAGACTGAGTTTTTTTTCTGTGTAAAACATAAAAACTCTTAAGGGATGTGAATTCTTAGGTATAAGTTATGGCAACATGCATAATTCGATATCTACATTCATCTCATTTGTAACCCAATACTGTCACCATATTATAGAAATATTTTTTTGTTATTCAGTAAACATTTAGTCATTAATGAACTCATTGGTAGTAGCTTCTAGAATTACAATTTAAAGGACTAATGTGAGGTCAGAATTTGCAGTTGTTACAATGCAATCCAACTTCTCTTGCAAATATTGTAACATCCCCAAACTTATCTCCGTTGTACATACATCTACATTTATTCTAGACAAAATTGGAATGGTAACATCCATAATTCACTATTTACTTATCTGATATGGTTTACAGTCATTTGGTCATTTGTACATTTAGTTTGTGTAATTTTCAGTATGGTAATTTATACATTCATTTATGGTTCTTTATACATTCTGTTATGATCATATGTACATTACACTTAAGTTGATATATGGAATGAATGTCGGTAATAAATACAATTGCTGTTTAATTATCTGATAGGATATCGTAGAACAATGGACATGGATTGTCCATTACAAGCTACATCCTATGTGCATAGTTCTCCTATTACAATAAACAAGTACAGTAGTGCGAAAGCTACAGCTATACATGGACATACATTGGATTGCAAAGGCCCCAACTATAACGTCCCAAACAAATTATCTTTTGGTTACATATGTAAGTACATGACTTAAACCATGGCAAGATGGATATTTACCATATTGACATGTTGTCCCTCGTAGACAATTTGCAAAGGATTACAAAAGTTGACTTCCAATACGTTTGCCTAAGGTTTCCAACCTTCAACTTGCATATAAAAGTCACAACCAACATTAATGACTCCTTGTTCTATATAATATCTAGATTTAGCACAAATAGTTACGTTTATAGTGTCAAACTTATTCAACCTGCAGTAAGACTTACTTAGATATTACATAGATGTGGTAATCTACATGAAGCACGGGTATGGCCAACTTGTTTACATTTTGAACATTGTATGGGATGTTTCTTAATGAATTGAGATTCGATTTGCTTCACTTTTGGCCTTTTTGTCATAGACAGCTTTAAGGATACATGACCTTTATACCTGTCTGATGGAAGCATATGTGGCAAGTTATGAGTTTCAACCAAAGCCATGGTTACACATAAATCCACTCTTATGTAACTGATTTATAACAATCCTCAACAAAAGCATATATGTCTCCATGTTTTGCGTTAACGACAGCACATGCATACGTACAAGGCATTCCACTCATTTGCCAAGCTAAGCAGGTGCATTCTCAGTTAGCCAAGTTGACAGCGTCTTTCCCACTTTTGACTTAACTTAGCCTTGAAATCACTTTAAGGAGAGATGTTGAAGTATTTTCCTTTGCTTATATTCTCCTGTAATTTTATATCCACATTCTGCCCTATTTTATCTTGTAATTCCTTACGTCCGATTTTGGTTTATAAATTTTGTGTGCTAACTTTTCCCTATGCTCATTGATGAGGGTAATTATGTTGTGCCTCATTTCTTTAACTAACCACACATTGAAGGACGTAGCCACATTTGTTTTTATGCAGTTCTAATGACGTTGCCTGAACTTTGACAGCGACCAATGTTCTGATTGGTTGTATACAACCCATTTAGCTAGCTTTTTTCTTTTGCATGTGGCCAAATTATTTAATGCAATGTTGTAATCCGCTTCTAGTCTAGCATAGACCACCGCATCCAATAACTTCAGTGCCTGGTCCTTCACATTTTTCCTACTGGTTATCACTTTGTTAACTTTAGAAATGAAGTTTTCCTTGATATGTTGATAACAGTATGCGTGGGAGGCCATGCCATATATCTTAGCTATGATAGTTAGGATATTCTGGTGCCTATTAGATATTATGGTAACTGATACATCTTTGGTAACGTTGGACCTTAAATTCCCCAATAACCATATCTCATTGTCTAAACTCTCAGAGCTGACTACTGCAAATACCAAAGGGAAAAGCTGATTATTTGCATTAATAGAGCTAGCTGACAACAAGGTTATTTTATAAGTCTTGCTCAAGTGGTAGCTGTGAATAAAAACCAACCCTTGGCAGCCATTCAGAAAACTAATAATGTTGTACCCATAAGCTACAAACAATTGCTTAAAATGCCTTTTCGTATCATACATGCATATGGCCACGCTTTGAAGGTTTGCATCCTGCATTTGTTTGCACATCCACGTTATTAATCTGTACGAGTCCTGGGCCTTCCTATGCAACGTCTTCATAGATTGCTTTTGTATAACCAAGCCTTTTTATATGTCCTTTAAATTCCACAACCAGCTTTAAACGCTATCCAAATTTGATATTGACTAGTGTTCGGCTGCAAATTAATTTCTTTGTTATGATGGTAGCAGGAAACTTGGATTTCAAATGAGGTCTTCCATCAATCTTACCTTAAGTATTGTGGTTGTGTTGATCTATAAAGGTACCGATAACCATAAAATATTGTTTCCTTCGTATATGATGTTAAATGCCAAAGGCGACCTTCTACCCTATAGTCGATGCTTATGAATGACTTGCTATTCTTCTTGAAGTTATATGCAAATCTAGTTGCAACATTATACTGATAAAGCGTGAGCGTCAACGCAAGTGCATCTTCAAATGTTTGATCGCTGCTTATGATTTTATCTTTCCAAACACCACTGACAAACCGATCTTTCATTGATGCAGTAAATTCGATAGCTACTGTTGAGCTCAAATCCCCTGCACAATTAGTGGAGGAAATAACGTTTTGATGCCCTATAATGGTGTTCTCGTGCAAGCCTTCATTGTCTCTAAACTCGACCGAATCTTTCAAACCAGCATCATTGACCAAATATGTAAGCAAAGTTAGGTCAAAGTCCAATGTATATCTAAAAATATGATAGTCAATGTTCTTTGCTAGTTTATGACTAATCCATTTACGTAATGGTTTGACAGTACTGTTCTCATCAATCATCACCCCAACTTTTACTCCAACATGATATTCCACAAAGTTACCGATGATGATCTTTTCATGGCAATAAAAATAAACTAGTTTGCTTGGAGTGGAGGAAGTCATTACAAGTTAAGTTTACTATACATATATTTCTTTAAAAAATTAGGAACTTTAGAGACAATAAATTTCCTAAATCATAGATATTTTTGCCTCAAAGCTTATAGGATCTACCTTCAAATATATATATATATATATATATATACACAACTGATTTCTACATTACTAAGCAGCACTAACCATTAAACCCCCGAATGGAAATCAACACAGTTGAGTGGAGCATATGGATATAGATAATTATTGATAACAAATCTACTTCTAGTCAGCTCATCTCACTGAATGATATTAGTTTTGCTCAGGCAAGAAGTAGGGGGAACTGGTAGGAGTAGCTTAGATAGAGGGCGAGATGACGAGAGTCATCGATAAAAGAAGTTATGATGAAAGGAGGGGGAACTGACCCCTGCTACTATCTGCAGATAAACTTGTTATGGAAGGAATGGATGCTTTCAGGCATGGAGGGAAACTCCCAAAGTAGACAAGCTAAAGCATAGTTGCGTTTCCGAAGAAATGATGCATACAAGTGGACATATGGCTTTATAGCTGAGCAATTATGCTAAAGTGAAAGAAGCATAAACATCATTCCATTAACCATTTATATGGCATAAGGAGCCGGCTCACACCATTTTAATAACGACCCACACTACGAAATAATACAATGCACAAAAATATCTCTATTTTGATAACAATAAATATATAGATTTGATCATTATAAAACTGGAGGGAAACTATACCATCCAAATTAATAATTAATACTTATTAATATATATATTATTTCATATTAATATATCTATATTGGATTTAATAAAAGTATCATATTTATTAATAATAAAAATATTATCTATATCAGTATTTATGAATTAAATAATTAGGGGATTATTTTATCTACCTTATTAATTATCTACATAAATTATGTAAATTATTGCTATACATATATTATTATTTATAAAATACTATCTATATTATTAATTATTATAATTGATGTAAAATTATTATGTACATTATAATTAATTAAAAATGATAAGGGGAAATGATATGTTCCATACTAGATTTTTATAAACCTTAATATATTGTTATGACAATATCAAAATTATATAACAATATAGGTATATTATTAAGTATTCATAATATAGCCAACTATATTTTTAATTAAAAATTGAAAAAAATGGGAAATTATATTTTAAAACAGTGTTATTAATATGTTATATTTTTTATTATGTAATAGATAAATTGTTAAATTATATTGCTATGTTATTATTTATTATTAATATGTCTATATTATTACAGGATAATTATACAATTGGGAATAGTTTGTGTTAAAATTATTATGGATCACAGTTTAGGAAGGAAACCTGTCCCTCTTAATTGTAAGGAGTCGACTCCATGCTTTGAAGGATTGGCTCCAACATTATGAGGAATCGATTCCATCTATTTCAAATCGGCCCACATTAAGAGGGAATCAACACCATGCTTTAAAGAGTTGGCTCTAACATTAGGAGGGAACTGACTCTATCTATTTTAGAACCAACTCCTACATTAAGAGAAACCGACACCATGCTTTAAAGAGTTAGCTCCAACATTAGGAGTAGAGGTGGTAATTGGGCGGGTTTAGACGGGTTCGGGATGGGTCATTTTGGATTTGAATTTTTTTGGGTTAGGGCTGATTCGAGTTCGGGCCAATTCAAGTTTGGGTTCGGGTTCAGGTCGGGTTCAGGTTTAAGTATATTTTATATTATTTTTTTATTTTATATTAAATGTAATTACGTTTACACAATTTTGAATTCTAAGCTAGGCACTAATTTGGCCCCGTCTGGCCCGAAAAAAATCTTAGTTCCGTTCTATGTGCCTATCCATTGCTTGAAAAATTTTTGAATTCTAAGCTCCGAGTCGAATTTGTCTTGGCCGACCCATTTAAGTACAATCATTGTTCATAATATTAAAAAGTAATTTTTATATTAATATTTACATATTTTATAATTAAATTTAAATAAAACATATT
>JBBYHL010018609.1:0-10037 GCA_038381835.1 Adansonia madagascariensis
ATATTGTTAATATTTTAAAATTTATATTTAATAATATCTTGTTAAATATAATATATAAATATAATATAAATATAATAGAAAAATAAGAGTGACTTGCCTAATTTTATCACTTTTTTTTAATTATTAAAATGTAATTATTAAAAAATATAATTATTAAAATGTAATTAAATTTTATTTTTCATTTTTTATAATATAAAAATAAATATTTATTTTTAAATTAATAAAAATTTTAAAATACTATAAAAATATATTTAAATTTAAAAGATCGATGACTAATCAGATAAAATTTAACTCAAATTAATTTAATTATAAATAATTTAATTTTTAAAAAACCAGAATACCATACGATAACTCTAATATCTTTTCAAAACATCGAAGCAAAGCTAACAATTATTAACCCTAAAAAATAAATCCATCTTTTTTTTTCAACTTGTTTTTAAGTGAAGAGGTCCTACATTAAGGTGCGGAAGATCGGCATGCTTGGTGTGATTGAGGCAGGGCATTTAATGTTTCATGTATTTTGAGACACGTGCTTATAATATATTTTATCTTATTTTAATTATTTTATTTATATTATATTTATATAATTATATTTATTTGATAATTTTATATATTATTATACAAATATAATATTATAAAGTATTAAATATATGATAAAATAATATATATATCAAAATTTATATAATAAAAATTATTAATTTATTAAAATTTATATAAATATAAAATATTTTAAATATAATTATAATATATATATATATAATATATATATATATATATATATACATACAAATTCCTATAATTGCATGATAGTATGGGCAGGGGCCCTTGGGAAAGGGGCTGCCCGCCTTATTATGATTGCAGTTTTTTGTTTATCCTCCACCACATGTCTTTGCATGTGACTCTGGCTGTGGGACCCTCAAAGTTTGACCAATATGTAATTAAAAAGAATTAATTCGCGTCAAATTCAAGAGTAATAATCAGAAAATAAAACTTGAAAAAAAAAGGGGGAATTTTGTAATCATTCTGAAAATTAGATCGTAAATGAAAGAACCTTTGAAAATAACGAACAAGAATCGAAAATGAGTAAAATAAAAAAAACAATAAATATTAATAAAATTTATTTATTTATCCAAACACAATTCATTTATAGGTTTCGAAAAAAAAATAGGTAAGCATATTTTTTTTTTTTTAAAATGAAGTTATTTTATATGAACTTTGTTTTATATAAAACATAATACAAATTTATTGGTGTAAAATAATTAAAATTTCATTAATCAATTGAATTAATTAAAATAATTTTGATTAATTAAAGGTTAAAAAATTTTAATTAATTCGATTAAATAATTATTCAATTCGGTTATTAAAAGAAAGCACACCCTAATATAAGCAAATTCCCTATATTTCAGAGAAAGAAAAGAACAAAGCCTTAAAACTCTTATCCTTACTCCAAATTTTACTGCCTAAATGTAATAATGAATAATCACATGGCAAATGTCAATAAATGCCATTATAATATATTTTGAATTATCTAAAAATAATGTATTAAATGTAAGAAAATTTTTTAATTAATAAATAAATATACTTTTAATCGATTCGTGCTAATAAATTTAGCAATTCATGTATTCATATCATATTTATATATTTTATTATATTATAATCATGTTTAAGGTTTTTTTTTATATTTATATCAATTTTAATACGTTTATTATTCATATTAAATAAATTTTGAGAATGTACTAATATCGTATCATATTTTTTTAATTTTATACATATTATATTTATTTAAGTATGTCAAATATTTACAGGTCTACGTGCCGACGTCCGTTAGAAGGACACCTATAACTTTAATTCCACCGACATCCCAATTAACTAAATGGCTTATTTTAGCAATTTCCTTATTTGGCATTAAAGGACCGTAATAACCTTGCTGGAGGAGCATGATTTATGTTTTTTTTTTATATATTTTAATTTCATTTAATAAAAATATTTATATAAATTTTGATATATTAATAATTTATTTTATATAAATTTTTATATATTTATATTATATTAATATTATTTTTTATTATATTTTATTTTACATTATATTTTAATTATTTCTATCATATCATATGTATTGTCCAAAATTTTCCAATCTAAACTGAGCAGACAAAAATGAAAAAAAAAAAAAAAAAACTTAACATCAAGAATCTCAGAATCCAACAATCAAATCAAGATTATAAATGTATTTTTGACCGTATTATATTTATTATAATAATAAATATAATAAATAATATTGTAATTATAATAATTATTAATTATAAATATCAATAATAAAAAAAATTAAAATTACGAAAGAATGAACCATAATATTATTGTATCTGCCCTTTAAGTACCTCTTCCAAAACCCACGAGGCCATATCCTTCCCTCGTACGAAATCTTACTTTTTTATTATCTCAATTTCTTCTTCTTCTTTTTCAAGTTCTACCGTTTATTTCTTCGCAAAATTTCATGGCTTCTTCCATTACTACCAAGCCTTTCCTCGGAGCTATTAGACCCAGCACTTGCCTTTCTCTTGATCTCCAAAGACTCTCATTTTCCTCTCTTCATATCGCAATCAAATCAAGAACCCACAAGAAACTTCGTAAGTTTTGCTCTTTGAGCTTCAATTTCTATTGGGTTTTTTATTATATTTTTAAGATTTTATTGATAAAGAACTTGATTTAGATATAGTAATATTAAACATGATTACACAATAAAAATATGAAATTAAAAAATAATCAAAATATAATACGATATAATAAAATAACAAAAATATGATACAAAAATATGAATATTTTAAAATTTATATAATATACATTATATATTTTAATTAAATACAATTTCGACATAATATAATATGTGAACATATATACATAAATCATCATGGATATCTTGTTTGACTTGGGTATTTTCATATTTTTTCCCTCTTTTTGGGTAATGGATATTTTAGTGTTGCTGTTGAAGTTAGTTGTTTATGGAATTATGTGAAATGGAAATAACATTTTGATCTTTTGTGTTGAATTTCTTGGCAATATTTTACTTTGTAAGAAATTAGTAGTTGTTTTTAATATGGATAAGCATTCCATTGGTTTGATTTACTCAATTTTAAAATTTTAAAAATAAAATAAATTGAAATAATGGATAAAATTCTTTAAGCCAATCGATTAAAATCTTAAAATCAAAATTAGCCTAATCGACATAAACTGGTGCGGTTCGATTGGTTTGTTCGATTTTGAAGATATTGGTAAAATTGTGAACTTTTGTTTTTGGCATCTAGAGATGTTTATGAGCTTGATCATGACCTAAAAAATTTTGAACTCAAATTTGATTCGGTTTGACTCGATCTGTGACCTAAACGAAAGTTGTGAAGCCAAACCCTAGTTTCGAGTTGTTTCATCCTCGTTTTCTCCTAGGATTCTCTTGAACAACCTCTTCTTTTGGCTGCTACTTCCCTCTCTGCCTTAAGGCAAATGTGACTAACCGGAAGAGATTTAATAAAGGAGGTAATGAAACGTTACGGTTGTTATTTTATGATTTTATTTCTTTCCATCATCAATATTTACAATCGATAATTATTACAAACTGATCGTAATAACATTTATTATGTTCACAATCACAATAAACTTCGAAAACTTCACCCAAAATTACTTTCATGCATGTTATTCTATGATCCCAAGTGATGCACAATTTATCCCAAGTAATACCAAGTTATTTTCAGATGCGTGGAGAAGAGGAGTTAGGCGTACAGTATTGGCTATGGTAATATAATTATATATTTAATTTTTAATATTTTTTTTGATTTTTTGATTGGTCGATTAACAAAATATAAACTCGCTAACATATTGAATAAACATATTAAAATTAAAATCCTTAATCGAATTTACGAAAATTGAATAATCCAATCTGAATTAATCAACAACTATCGATTTCAATTGATCTAATCAATTTATCCAACTAATACCCACCCCTAGTTTTAAAGTAATTTATAGTAAAATCAACCAAAAAAAATCTAATTTTACACAATTTATCGTAAAATATAGTAGTTATAAATATAACCATAAAAAATCATTTCAATTTATAGACACTACTTAAGTGTGAAATTATAAATTTATTAAATAAATTAATTGATTTAACAGTCGAACACAAAATATGTTCAATTTATTGTACAATGGATTACATTTTTCATTATAATAAATTACATAAATATTAATAATTAATCTAAAACCAAAAAATTAATAACAATAAAATAATATAATTTAATTATTTTTCATGTGAGCTATACAAAAAAAATTTTCTCTTAAATTTTTATCATATCCTTTCCTATCAAATTTCTCTATCAAGAATTCCCTTTTTTTTGGGTCAATTTTAGACTTCATCTCATAAAATCAGTAAAATAATTTTGAAGTTTCTCCTATGCCTTGACAAGGTTATGGAATTATTATATGTACCTGAAAATAAGAGGGATCCAAACATTTTTAAATTGCCCTAGAAATTATCTTTCAAAATATTTAATCAAATAATCACCCTTTGTTATCTACATTTAATCATTTAAAATTTAATTTTTTATATTAAAAATATTTTTAACTTAATAAAATAAATAATTTATTTTTTATGTTTTTCCTCTTTTCCTTTTCTTTCCTTCTTTCCATCCCTCGTCTTGCCTACAAACAATAGTGTTTCTTACCGATGAGTGAACTTAGAGCTTAATTTATTTGGTTCATGCTATCATCCTTAAGATGTAGTCTACAACAAGTTTAAAATTTAAATTTTCATATTTACAACTTTTTTTTATTTTTAGATTATGACCTCATTTGCATAAAAGGACAATAAAATGTTGTGTTTTGCATGATTGTAACTAGATTTATCTATGAGTCTAGCTACAACCTTTTTTTATTTTTAGATTATGACCTCATTTGCATAAAAGGACAATAAAATGTTGTGTTTTGCATGATTGTAACTAGATTTATCTATGAGTCTAGCTACCTACTCAATTTACCTTAGTTGGACCTTGAACAGTTTTCTAATTAGTATTTAATAATAAAAATATTTTTAATCAAATTTAATTACAAAAAATTATAAAAATATTAATATAAAATAATTTTATTATTAATATTTGAATAGAAATTTGAGCTTTCAATTGAGTCTAATTCAAACCTAAATGAAAAATTAAAAAGAATTTGTGGACTATTGGACACCTCTGACTATAACCATGAGGCTTTCTCTTAAGCTGCGTAATAGTTTTAGCTTCATAATTGTGGAATTCTACCGTGCTAGCATCAACTTGAAGTGAAGCATAGTTTTTTTGGTGTTGCATTGAGCATTGTCATTGTCTTTTTTGCTACCTTTTTCATTATGAGAAACAATTTTTTCCTAAAACATGACGTAAAATACTACACAAAAATAACATCAACATAATACGAATATAAAAATATTCTAAAATCTATATATTATAAATTTTTAATATATCAAAATTTTATATAAATATAAAATCTTTTAAACATAATTATGATGTGATAAAATACACGAACATGATAAGGTTTAAAAGAATTTGTTAAGTCTAAGTTAAGCTCAGCTTCTGAATTCTGACTAAGTTGCTGCATAACAGAGATACAGGCTGGAAGCACATTTGGAAAATATTTCCAAGTTACAACATTTGGGGAGTCTCATGGAGGTGGTGTTGGCTGTGTAGTTGATGGATGCCCTCCCAGGATTCCTCTCTCAGAAGCTGATTTGCAAGTTGATCTTGATCGAAGGTACTTGATTTTGAGAATTAGCATCATGTAGGTTTGATTCTAAGGTTTACATATATATATATATATATATATATATATATATATATGAAAATTTGTGTAGCCTTTGCAATAGCAATGTGATTCATGTTCATCTAGTGGTAGTGCTTGCTACTGGAGTGTGCTAATTAATGAAGAAATATGTCACTTAGACTCGGGTGAAAGTTTTGAGTACGGTATCTTGTTACAAATTTAGAGGAATGGAGGACGATCAATAATTGTCTTCAAAAAATAAAAAATCATCCTTAAAAGTTTTTGGATAAAAAATTATCCCTAACAGTAATCTTTTAAAACTGTGTCTTTGAAAAATTTTAAAAACAACATTTATCCCTAATATCATCACCCAATAAAGCTAAACTCAAGATAGAGATGACGTATTATCCTTTAAAATCTCTTATTTTATAGTATATATTTAACAAGGATATATTTAATTTTTTAAAATTCTTTTCATACATTTGAAGGATCTTTTAAGGGTCATATCTATAGTAGTTAGTACTATACCATTTGTATAAAGAAAATTGAATGATACCAACGTTGTACCGCTTCGATTTCTGTACTGATTATATTAGTATGTGTTAGCTTATACTAGTATGTATCGGCTTCTATTGATATATTTCAACCTGAATCGGTCAGTACAAGATTTTAATTTTTTTAAAACCTTTTTCTTTTAACAAATTGCTAATACTTTTTTGGTCATAATAATTTTATTTTTTTCAAATTTAATTCAAAAAATAATATATATTAAATTATGCTATTGAAAATAATAATTTATTATATTTTTCTAATATGTTTATATTTATTTATGATTAAAAATTTAGATTGAATGTTTATTATTTTGAAAATTCATATTTGCATATAAATATATACACATATGTATATAATTTTATATATTTATACATGTATATCATATATATTTTATTAAAAAACTTGGAATGAACTTTATAAATATTTAAAACAGATTAAAAATAATATATTAAAATAAATTAGTATCATACATCTCAATTTTAAAAAAATATATTTATTAATATGATATTAATTATTTTAATCAATATTTATATTTCAATAAAATATTCGACCATCAATATTGTAAAAATATAAAGAGTGCTATTGCGGATTGACGATCAAGAGTTACTGCAGGAGGCCAGGCCAGAGACGAATTACTACCCTTCGGAAAGAGACTGACACATGCCGAATATATTCTGGAGTTTCTGAAGGTTAACTTCATTTTTTTTTAAAATTTTTATATTTTCTGGTGCTGGGTCCTCCAAATTTCTACTTTGATCTTCGGTCATCATTCTTGTGGTTCATATTGCAGTTTTATTTTATTTATTTACTTGGTGTTTAAATAGACTTCTATGATACGCTGCAGGAGTGACAACTGGAACACCAATCCTTGTATTTGTACCAAATACGGATCAGCTAGAATGTGTAAGTATCTCTTTGCTAGATGCTATTGGGTCCCAAATGGGAAAACTAAGATGAGGTTGACCAATTCTTTGGTTTTATATTGTTTTACTCTTTATTTTTTTAAATATTTATATTTAATATTTATAATTAATATAAGTATCGATATAGATGTAAATATATAATTTTTTTAAAGATCTTTTAAATATATAAAAAAATTAAAAAATTAAATATATTTATATAAAAAATATATTAATATCTGATATTTATATTTAAATTTAAGTAACATAGCTTCGGTGGGTTTTTTAATGTTGCAATACACTTGAATTATCACTTGAAATAATTTATTCTTATCTCTCTAAAAAATTTAAGTGTCAATCAAATATGAATATATATTCGAAATAAAACATATTTAATTTTTAAAAATTTTTTTGATGAATCTGAAAATATTTAAAGGATCATATAAAAAATAACCGAACATAATAACTAAAAAAGTATTTGAGTAACGTAGTATGCCCCTAGGGGGGGTTAATGAGGCCACATTATTTAATCAAATGACATAACTATATAAACTGTAGTCATCAGTTAGAAACTGCTTAAATATGTATTAAATTGGAGCGCTATCCAATGAATTATTATCTTTATTAAGATTTTAAATATAATAAATATCATTATAATTAATTATAATAAATATTAATAGTAAATATTAATAATGGAACTATTTATATTTTACTTACGGATCTATGGGGATTTAATATACACTGACGTCATTCGTAATTTCAGGAGTACAAGGATATGTCAATACCTTACAGGCCCTCCCATGCTGATGCCACTTATGACATGAAATATGGTGTCAGGTCGGTGCAGGTAAATGTCTTTTAATTATATCATCCCAAATATTATGTATTCTGACGTCATCATCATTTTAAGACTTGCAAAGATTATTACTTTGTAGCCACAATTATTTGATTTTTTTTTTTCGACTTGTAATTTTAAAGGGTGGTGGTAGAGCTTCAGCTCGAGAAACCATTGGAAGAGTTGCGCCTGGAGCTATTGCTAAGAAAATTCTCAACCAGTTTTCAGGAACTGAGGTACGTTCAATCAGTTGTCAGGAACTGATGGAAATATATTATCAGGATTCAATTTATACAATGGAGTATTCAAATGGTTTTTAACTGTATTTGTTCTTAATGTTCATTATATATATATATATATATATTTTCAGGTTATTGCCTATGTCTCACAAGTTCACAAGGTTGTGCTTCCTGATGGTTTAGTTGACCATGACACTGTTACTTTTGATCAGGTTTTCAATTCAGCTCAATTATTAATTAATTAATTTTGGTTTGATTACATGATTTTTCCCCCTTCCATTCCCTGATTTGATGTCGCAATCTTTTAAAGGCATTTTTTCCGATATATATTATGCATATTAGTCTACTTTTATCTTTTGTATTTTATTTTCCGGTAGACACTTTCACGAAAAGTAGGTAATTTGGTTTTAATAGGTATTTTTAAGGTTTAAGTTTTAAATTTAAATATAATTTTAAAAAATTATTTAAATGTTTATATTTAATTAAAAAGCATCCATTTTATATTTTTATTATATAATAATTTATAAAAACTTTTTTCTTTGATGTCTTTCTGTAACGTATCCTATTTTCTTTTAAAAAAAAAAAAATTATTTCGCTATTTTCAAATCATGTCGTGTCTGTATTGCATTTCCGCCTTCGTGCTTCTTAGACTTCATCCAGATTGTTGACTCCTTCTTTCATATCTGACCAATTTATTTTAGCCAATATCTATAACTATTTACAACAAATTAAAATGTTAGCAGATAGAGAGTAATATTGTAAGGTGCCCAAATCCTGAATACGCTGAGAAAATGATTGCTGCCATTGATGCTGTCCAGACGAAAGGAGACTCTATTGGTGGTGTTGTAACGTGCATAGTGCGAAATGCTCCTCGTGTAAGCATCGACCCTGTGCTAATTTCTGAAATTTTAGGCTTCTCTTGACCTTAAAATATATAAAAAAAATAAGTTACCCGAATTCATATATAAATATATATTTAATATAAATATATTTATTTTTTTTAATTTTTTTTATATATTTAAGTGATTTTCGTGAGATTATAACTTATATCCTATATTTAGATCTTAATATAGAATGGATATTTTAAGAAAGTTGGATTGTAGTAGTATCCGAAGTCTCCTAGGAATTTTTTTCTTTCGAACTGAAAATCTGTAAATTTGCATGTGAGAGAACTCAGGGGCTTGGGTCACCAGTTTTTGATAAGCTTGAAGCAGAGCTTGCTAAGGCTCTAATGTCGGTACCTGCAACCAAAGGCTTTGACTTTGGCAGTGGATTTGCAGGTTAAGAAATTTTCATTTTTTATATACATTGATTTTTTGGCCGATCGGTGAATTACATTCATACATACATTGCACGTTGTTTCTAAATGCTGTTCAAACTTCAAACAATTGCAGGTACTCTGCTGACTGGTAGCCAACATAATGATGAGTTCTTTGTTGATCAACATGGAAGAATAAGGACTAGCACAAACCGGTCTGGTGGGATTCAGGTAATTTTTTTTTTTTTTTTAATTTTCAATCCATTGTTTTATTTGTTTTCAGCGAGTTAAAAGAAATAGGTTGAAAGTGGAATCGATCAAACTTTCAATTTTTTATTCAATTAACTAAATTGATAAGTTTGATAAAAGTTATTTTTGTAATTAAATATTAAATTTAATATTAAATAAATATTAAATATAATTAATAATTAATAAAAATATATATCTGGCTTAATGATATCGCTTTTAAT
>JBBYHL010018669.1:0-11285 GCA_038381835.1 Adansonia madagascariensis
AGGAAGTCTCAGGATAGTAAATAACTAGAATATAAAAATTTACAAATTAATTCATAAAACGAATCAAACGGATTAAGTCGAGACTCCCAAAATTGAATTTTCTTGCATGATTTTGATTAATTTTTTAAAATAAGAACTTCAAGAATAGATTAAGATCCATCATATCTCAGCCAAAAGACGTCGTGGAGCACTTCCATGACTTCAAGAACACTCACACTGAGCCCAATTCTCGTAAACCAAAGCTATCCAAGTATTTAGCCTCTAATGGCTATCCACACAGGTGATCCAAAATCCTTTAACATGAAAGAGAGACTTTATTGATAGGAGCCATGTTAGTAGCTTAGGTTTTAGTAAACTTTCCCTTCCAGTTAGAAGACTTCGATTCAATAATCAAAATGAGATGAATAAAACAAATTTTTTCCAAGAACACAAGAATTGCACAATGCTCCTCAAGGTTTCTAGGTGAAATCATAACTTAGGTTTTTTAAGGTCTTTTGGCTAACTTTTTAAGCCTCTCTTAGGCCATAGAGGATGGTAAATATGATTAATATATCTAGGGCTTAAAATTTTAATTTTGAAAAATTATAAATTTGCCCTAACCTATGTGAACTTATCCAAAATGGGCTTAAGTAACTATTACTTATATTGATATATTAGCCTAGTCTTATTTTAATTTCTACTTATCACCTTTATGTGTGAGACCCATTTTAATTAGGTCGACATCATGATAGTAATAAATATAAAATAGCTAATTAAGCATATTAATATTTATAGACCAAGATTAGCATCTAGCAATTCATCATGCCCACCTAACATGTAGGGAATGTCAATATGGTTTCGACAAGCAAATAAGGTCTTTATGGATCACACTAAAATAATAAACACTGAAGAAATTCTATACTATTAATTTCTCATCACATTGAGATCTCGAACATTGAGCATGGCACTCACGTTGTATTCTTCTGGCAAGTCAAGCTTGTAAGCATTGTCCTTTACCTTCTTTGATACCAACAATGATGAGCCTTATCAAAATAGAACTCAATGGAAATAGATCTCTAATGGTTCAAAAAGAAAATAAAAGAAAATAAAGATCTAAGAAATCTGAAAGTTAGAAAGATGGAAGGAATAAACCTTGATTGATTGATAAGAATCCTTACTACAATCAATACAAGGGTTGGATGCCATGTTTAAGGATAAGAAACCTAAAAAAATAGCTTCACAAATTTGCCACCAAGAAGACTTGGATAAGAGAAAAGAACTGAAAATAATCAGCTACTTTACTGATCAACTCTAAGTGTCCTAAAAATAAGCATAAGATCCTCTATTTACAATAGAACATTGGCCAAAAGCCTTTACAAGCAAGGGAAACTAAATTTTAAGTAATTAATAACATATTGCTTGCTCACAAAGAAAATAAAATAGTTGATGGAATTAATTTCCTTACAAACCTTTCTAAAAAAACAAAAGCCTTGGAGATTAAGTAATAATCTGCACCCTAAAACTTTCTTACTTTGGATGCTGCTGACTTTTTTGCTCAATAAGACTTCTAGAACCTTCAAAGATCTTCCTTATTGAGCACATATGCACCACATTGACTCTTTTAGCCCTTGATTATATGATTAGCTTGTATACTTGAACTCTTTCTCTTTTAAGCCTTCTCACTTAGGCTAATCACGATGTGGCACATCATCTCCCTCTTGTTGAGAAGGATTTACCCTCAAATCCACACCATATGCATCACCCAAGGTGTTCTCCAAATAAAATGTAAGATCTTAAACATTGAACATGGCACTTGCATTGTATTCTTTCAGTAAGTCAAGCTTGTAAGCACTGTCATTTCGCCAAGTAATCTTTTACGAACTGATGATTACCTTCTTGTTAGGACATCAATGACTCATATATGATTATTACCTTTTTGTTTAGACATTGAAAGGTTTTGATGTGCAGATTTTTACTCAATCTCCAAGGCTTTCAGTTTTTTTCTAATAGGCTCATCATTTCATTTTTCATAAGGTCCCCTATTTATAATAGAGAATTACTTAAGCCATTAAGATTAAGGAAATTAATTTCATTGACTATTATATTTTCTTTATGAGTAAGCAATATTTTAATAAATTACTTAGGATTTGGTTTTTTTTCTTCTAAAAACTTTTGGCCAATCTTCTACTATAAATAAGGGACCTTATGCTTGTTTTTAAAACATTAAGAGTTGATCAATAAAGTAGCTAATTATTTTTAGTTCTTTTCTTTTATCCAAGTTTTATTGGTGGCAAGTTTGTGAGACTTATCTTTTAGGTTTCTCATCCCTAAAAGTGGTGTCTAACCCTTGTATTAATTGTGGCAATGATTCTTACCAATGAATCAAGTTTTATTCCTTCCATCTTTCTAACTTTTAGATTTTTCAAATCTTTATTTTCTTCTATTTTCATTTTGAACCATTAAAAATCTATTTCCTTTGAGTTCTATTCTGATAAGGCTCATCATTATTGGTATCAGAGCTAAAGATTTTTTAGGTTTTAGAGTTATAAACACTATATCAAATGGGCCAAATCTAAGATTGCAGCAAGGAATGAGTTTTGAACAAGCTCATTTTGTAACCCTTCAACGCAATAATGAAAAGCTTCATGCACCCATAGATCAACTTGTGAGTATGGTGGAAAGATTAGCCTTGAGTCAACTATAATGCAATTAGCCGTAATGATTAAGGGTTAGTCATGATAAAGGTGATAAGTATGATGATCCAGGCATAAAAGATGAACCTAAAGAAGCACCAAGGCAATGCTGGCAACCAAGAACCTATGATAATATCAAGATGAAGATTCCACCTTTCCATGGAACAAGTTCTCCCGAAGACTACTTGGAATGAGTACAACGTGTTGAGAAAGTTTTTGAGTATCAAGAATACACTAAGGCTAAAAAGGTAAAACTCATAGCTTTAGAACTAATTATGTTAATCTGTGGTGGATAATGTAAAGGTGCAAAGAAGGTATGAAGGAGAAAATCCAATCTTGATATAAAGGCCTATGGAAAAGAGGTTTGTACCTCAATACTATGAGGAAGAGTTGTACCTCAAGTTGTAAACTTTGCAACAAGAAGCCTATTGTGTAAAGGATTATGTGAAAAAGTTTGAAATGTTAATGATACGATGTGATCTACAAAAGGCTCAAGAACAAACCATTACAAGATTCATTAGTGGGTTACACAAGGAGATTACGTATTCAATAAAGTCATAACCATATCCAGCATTAGATGGTGTGATTACATTGGTGTGTAGATTGAAAAGCAGCACAAAAGAGGCACATCTAGGGTAAGTAAACCTTACACTTCATCCTCTTCTTCATCTTATATCTTTAAAATAGTTGTAAAAGCTAAAGAAATGAATAATCCTATTAAGGTGACTATGGTTGCAAAAAAAATTAAAAATTTGCAACCTTCAACAAGAAGCCATGACATAAAGTGTTTTAAACACCTTGGGCTTGGACACATAGCTTCTCAATGTCCTAACAAAAAGGTAATGATCATTCATGAATCAGTTAAAGAAGTTGTTAATGAAGATGAGTCAGATTCAAAAGTAGAAGTGGAAGAAGAATAAGTTGCACCTTATACGAAAAAAATTACTTATTATTTACTACAATCTAGTTGTACAATAAAAAAAAAGAAAGACTAATGGGAGAATATCTTCCACACTCATTGCAACATTAATGGCAAGGCACGTGGTTTAATCATTAATGAAGGGAGTTACACTAATGTAGACTCGACTACATTGGTTAATAAATAAACCTCACCACTACTAAGCATCCACATCCTTATCATTTGCAATGGCTGAATAATGAGGAAGACCTTAGGGCTACAGAATAGGTGAAGGTGCCATTTACCATAGAAAGGTACAAAGATAAAGTAACGTGTAATATGGTACCAATAAGTGCTAGCCATGTGCTTCTTAGAAGACCTTGGTAGTTTGATCGAGAAGTTGAGCATCATGGGCATGTAAACACATTTTGTTTGTAAAGATGGTAAACGTGTGCTATTAACACCTATCAGTTATTCCTAGGTAATACAAGACTAGTTGGCGATTAGCAAAGTCACAAAAGAAAGCTTATTTACCAACAAAGGAAGGTAAAACATGTTCTAATATCTAATGAGATTGTTTACTTGTTGATATTTAAGGAGATTTCAAGTTAAGGTGGAGCTATCCATCCAAAATTGGATAAGATATTGAAGGAATCTTTGGATGTTTTCTTCCAAAAGTGTTTCTATCGATATGTGGCATAGAGCATTAGATTGATCTAATACGTAGTTCAACCTTACCCAATATACCAGCATATCAATGTTACTTGGAAGAAGCTAAGGAGTTCCAATGGTAAGCAATGAAATTTATAAAGAAGGGCTTTGTTAAAGAGTCTATGAGTCTGTGTGCAATACTAACACTTTTAGAGCCCAAGAAGGATGGATCAATGAGCACCGCTTAAATAACCAAGCTATTAACAAAATTACAGTCAAATACCGCTATCGCATCCAATAGCTTGATGACATGTTGGATGAGTTACAGGGTTCCTCTATCTTTTCGAAGATTGATTTCAAGAGTGGATACCATCAGATTCGAATGAAGAAAAGTGATGAATAGAAAACAACCTTTAAGACTAAGTTTGGGTTGCATGAATGGATAGTCATGCCCTTTGGCTTGTCCAATGCTCTTAGCATATTTATGCGGCTAATGAACCATGTTTTATAAAAATTCATTGGTTATTTTATTGTTGTGTATTTTGATGACATACTTGTCTATAGTAGAAGCTTTGATGAACATATAGAGTATCTTACAGAGGTGTTTGAAGTGCTTAAAGAAGAGAAGTTATTTACCAACCTCTAGAAGTATATCTTTTGCAAGGATTGTTTAGTTTTTTCTTGGCTATGTCATTTATCAAAATAGAGTGAAGGTTGATGATGAAAAGGTTAAAGCTATTAAAGAATAGCCAATTCCCACTAATGTTACTGAAGTCCAGAGTTTTCATGGCTTGACATCCTTTTATAGATACTCTATGAAAAATTTCAGGACCATTTTAGCTCTTTTATTGAGTGCATGAATAAGGAAATAGAGTTTAAGTGGACTGAGGCAACACAGCAAAGTTTTGACTCGATTAAGGAGAAGTTAAGCTTGGCTCCTATACTAGCATTACCTGATTTCTCTAAGACTTATGAAGTGGAGTGTGATGCATCATGAATTGGAATTAGAGCGTTGTTAAGCAAGATAGCCATCCTATTGCCTATTTTAGTGAGAAAGTGAGTAGTTTTCATCTTAACTACTAAACCTATGATAAGGAGTTTATGATTCATACAGATTATGAGTCATTGAAACATTTAAAGGGATAAAGTAAGCTGAATAGGAGACATGCTAGTGGATAGAGTCCTTGGATCAAGTACAAAAAAGGGAATGTCAATATTGTAGCTGATGCACTTTCATGAAGGTATGTACTAATCTCTATGCTTAATACGAAATCAATAGGGTTTGATTTAATGATAAAATTATATAAAGAGGACCCACACTTTGTAAAGATTTATGAAGAGTGCACGAAGGGAACAAAGGAGGATTATTTTTGGCATGAAGAATTTCTCTTCAAGTCTAGCCGATTATGCATTCCTTTTTGTTCGATTCAAGCGCTTTTGTGCGTGAAACATATAATTGAGGTCTTGTTGGACACTTTGGTGAAAAGAAAAAAATTAAAAGCATTGAAAGCACACTTCTATTGGTTAACAATAAACTGAGATGTTCATAAAATTATAAAAAGTTATGTCACATGCAAAAAGGTGAAGAGCAAGGTAATGGCATGACGGTTATACATGCCTTTGCCTATACTTGAACATTCCTGGGAATATGTAAGCATTAGTTTTGTTTTAGGTTTACTTAAAAAATCACAGGGAAAAGATTCGGTAATGGTTATGGTGGATCACTTTTTGAAGATGTCATACATCATTCTATGCCATAGAACTAATGATGCAAGCCATTTAGCTGATTTATTCTTCAAGGAAATTGTTCAATTGCATAGGATTCCCAAGAGCATTGTTTCTGATCATGATGCTAAGTTTCTAAGTTATATGTGGAAGACTTTATAGAAGAGCTTGGAAGCAAGTTATTATTTAACACAGCTTATCATCTATAAACTGATAGGCAAGCCGAGATAGCAAATAGAACACTTTTAGTTTTACTTAAGACAGCGATGAATGAGAATCTAAAGAATTAGGATGAGTGTTTGGCATATGTAGAGTTTGCTTACAATCGTAGTGTACACAACACTGCTATGCATTCTCCTTTGAAGTGGTCTATGGTTTTAACCCAACTATACCTATTGATTTAACACCAATACTAATTAGCGAGAGGAGTTGTATAACTTGAGCTAAAAAGGCTCCAATGGTGAAGAATATGCATAAGGAAGCTAAAGAGCAGATCGAGAAGAAAAGAGATTTCCTAGTCAAAGAAAATCAAAGCTGATGCTATGGCCTGATGGTCCTTTTAGGGTCCTTAAGAAAGTAACTAACAATGCTTACAAGCTTGACTTACCGAAAGAGTATAATGTGAATACCATGTTCAATGTTCAACATCTTACACCCCATTTGGAGGACACCTTGGGTGATAGAAATGGTGTGGATTTGAAGGAAAATCCTTTTCAACAAAGAAGAGATGATATGCCACATCATGGTGGCCTAAGTTAGAAGACTTAAAAGAAGAAGAGTTCGAGTATACGGGCCCAATCACACGATCAAGGGCTAAAAGAGTCAACTTGGTGCATTATGTGCTCATCCTTAAAGATTCTAAAAGTCTTCTAGAGCAAGAAAGTCAGCAGCATCCAAATTAAAAAAGTTTTAATGTGCAGACTATTACTTAATCTCCAAGGCTTTCATTTTTTTTAAGAATGGTTTTAATACCTTAGCTTACAAGGAAATTAATTCCATTGACCATTTTATTTTCTTTGCGAGCAAGTAATATCTTAATTAATTACTTAGGATTTAGTTTCATTTTCTTATAAGGCTTTTGGCCAATCCTCTACTATAAATAGGGGACTTTATGCCTGTTTTTAGGACATTTAGTGTTGATCAATAAAATAGCTGATTATTTTTAGTTCTTTTCTCTTATCCCAATTTTCTTGGTAGCGAGTTTGTGAAACTTATCTTTTAGGTTTCTCATCCTTAAAAATGGCGTCCGACCTTTATATTGATTGTGGTGAAGATTCTTATCAATCAATCAAGGTTTATTCCTTCCATCCTTATAACTTTTAGATTTTTTAGATTTTTATTTTCTTTTGTTTTCGTTTTGAACCATTAGAGATCTATTTTAATGAAGTTCTATTCTAATAAAGCTCATCATTATTGGCATCAGAGCTAAGGTTTTTTTTAAGGTTTTAGAGTTATAAACACCATGTCAGAAGGTAACGAGACCTATACACCGCCAAATCCGAGATTACAACAAGAAATGAGTTTTGAACAAGCTCATCTTATAGCCCTTAAACGCAATAACGAAGAGCTTTATACATGCATGGATCAGCTTGTGCATATGATGGAATGATTAGTCGTGAATTAGCCATAATGTAATCATCTACAACGATGAAGGGTTGATCACAATGAGGGTGATGAGTATAACGATCAAGGCATAAAAAATGAACCTAAAAAGCACCAAGGCAACGCTGGCAACTAAGAACCTCTGATAATATCAAGATGAATATTCCATCTTTCCATGGAATAGGCTCTCTCAAAGAGTACTTGGAATGGGTACAACATGTTGAGAAAGTCTTTAAGTGTTAGGAACACTCTAAGGCTAAAAAGGTAATACATGTAGCTCTAGAGTTTATTGATTTTGCTAATTTATGGTGAAAAAAGTGAAAGCACAAAGAAGGCATGAAAGAGAAAATCTAGTCTCAACATGGAGGCTTACGAAAAAAAGGTTTATACCTCTATACTATCAGTAAGAGTTATTCCTTAAGTTGTAAACTTTTCAACAAGTAGCCTATTATGTTAAGGATTATGTGAAAAAGTTTGGGATGTTAATGAGGCGGTGTGATCTACAAAAGGCTCAAGAATTATCCATTATAAGATTCATTAATGGGTTACATAAAGAGATTGCAGATTCGATAGAGTTACAACCATGTGCCACATTAGATGATGTAATCACATTAGCTATGAAGATTTAAAGGCAGTGTAAGAAAAGCTCGTCTAAGGTAAAGAAACCTTACACCTCATCTTTCTCTTCATCCTATATCTCCAAAACGGTTGCAAAACTTAAAGAAAAGAAGGATCCTACTAAGGTAATTATGGTTGAAAAAGGGAAAAATGTTGAAAATTCCTAATCTTTAACAAGAAGATATGACATCAAGTGTTTTAAGTGCCTCAAGCTTAGACACATAGCTTCTTAATATCCAAACAAGTAGGTAACAATCGTTCATGAATCAATTAAAGAAGTTGTTAGTGAAGATGAGTCAGATCCGAAAGCAGAAGTAGAAGAAGAGTAAGTCGCACCTCTTAAGGAAGGAGAATTGCTTATTATTCGCTGCAATTAGGCCATAGAAAGAAAAAGAAAGAACAGTAAAAGAATATATTCCACACCTATTGTAACATTAATGGCAAGGTATGTTATTTAATCATTGATAGAGGGAGTTGCACTAATATAGCCCTTACTGCCTTAGTTAATAAACTATTCCTCACTTTACTAAGCATCCACGTCCTTATCATTTACAATGGCTAAACAACAAAGGAAACCTAGGGGTTACAGAGCAAATGAATGTGCCATTTACTATAAGAAGGTACAAGGATAAAATAATGTATGACATGATACCAAGAGTGCTAGCCACGTGCTTCTTGGAAGACCTTGGTAGTTTGACCAAGAAGTTATGCATCATAGGCATGCAAACACCTATTCTATGTCCAAGGATGGTAAACATATACTATTGACACCTTTCAGTTCTTCTCAGATAATGCAAGACCAGTTGGCGATCAGCAAAGTAATGAATGAGAGCTTATTTGCCAACAAGGGGAGGTCAAACATGTTCTAATATCTAATGAGATTGTTTATTTATTGATAGTTAAAGAGATTTTAGGTGAAGGTGAAGGTATCCATGTGAAATTAGATAAGATATTAGAGGAATTTTTAGATGTTTTCCCGAAAGAACTTCCAAATGAGTTACCACCAATCCATGGCAAAAAGCATCAGATTGATCTAATACTTGGTTCAACCTTGCCCAATAAACTAGTATATCAATGTAACCTAAAAAAAGCTATGGAGCTCTAATGGCAAGTAATAGAGTTAATATAGAAGGGTTTTATTAAAGAGTCCATGAATCGATGTGTAGTACCAACTTTTTTAGTGCCCAAGAATGATAGATCGATGTGCACGTGTGTAGCTAGCTAAGCTAATTAACAAGATTATAGTCAAATATCGCTATCCCATTCCACGGCTTGATGACATGTTGGATGAGTTGCATGATTCCTCTATCTTTTCAAAGAGTGGATACCATCATATTCGAATAAAGGAAGATGATGAATAGAAAATAGCCTTTAAGACTAAGTTTGGTTTGTTTGAATGGACAATCATGCATTTTGGCTTGTCCAATGCTCTTAGCATATTTATGAGGCTAATGAACCATGTTTTATGAAAATTCTTTGGTCATTTGTTGTTATTTATTTTGATGACATACTTGTTTATAGTAGGAGCTTTGATGAACATACAGAGCATCTTACAAAGGTGTTTGAAGTGCTTAGAAAAGATAAGCTATTTGCCAACCTCAAGAAGTGCACTTTTTGCAAGGATCATCTAGTTTTTCTTGGCTATGTCATTTCCCAAAATAGAGTGGAGGTTGATGAAGATAATGTTAAAGCTATCAAGGAATGGCCAATTTTCAGCACCATTCTAGCTTTATAGCTTAGTGTCTTTCTATAGACACTAATGTTGCTAAAGTTCAGAGTTTTCACGGCTTAGTGTCCTTCTATGGACACTGTATGAAGAATTTCAGCACCATTCTAGCTTCTTTGACCAAGTGCATGAAAAGGAAATAAAGTTTAAATGGATTGAGGCAACATAGCGAAGTTTTGACTTGATTAAGAAGAAGTTAAGTTGGGCTCCCATACTAGCATTACTTGATTTCTCTAAGACTTTTAAAATAGAGTGTGATGCTTCAGGAATTGGGATTAGAGATGTTCTTAAGCAAGATAGGCATCCCACTGCCTATTTCAGTGAGAAATTGAGTGGTTCTTATTAACTAGTCAACCTATCATAAAGAGTTTTATGTGCTGATTCAGGCATGGAAACTTGGCAACATTACTTATTGCCTAAAGAGTTCATGATTCATATAGATCATAAGTCATTGAAACATTTAAAAAGGCAAAGCAAGTTAAATAGGAAACATGCCAAGTGGATGGAGTTCTTGGAGATGTTTTTTATGTAATCAAGTACAAGAAAGAGAATGTCAACATTATAGTTGATGCACTTTCGTAAAAGTATGCACTAATCTTTATGCTTAATATGAGATTAATGAGGTTTGATTTAATGATAAAATTGTACAAATAGGACCCGCACTTCACAAATTCTATGAAGAGTGCATGAAGGGAGCAAAAGAAGGTTATTTTTTGCATGAAGAATTTTTCTTCAAATTAAGCCAATTATGCATTCCATTTTGTTCAATTCAAGAGCTTTTGGTGCATGAAGCTCATAGTGGAGTCTTATTGGACATTTTTGTGAAAAAAGACATTAGAAGCATTGAAAGCATACTTCTATTAGCAAATAATGAATTGAGATATTCATAAAATTATAGAGAGATGTGTCTCATGCAAAAAGGCAAAGAGCAAGGAGATGGCACAAGGGTTATACATGCCTTTGCCCGTAGCTGAACATCCCTGGGAACATGTAAGCATGGATTTTGTTTTAAGTTTACCTAAGAAATCACAGGGAAAGGATTCGGTAATAGTTATAGTGGATCATTTTTTGAAGATGTCACACTTTATTTCATTCCATAAAACTGATGATGCAAGCCATGCAACTGATTTATTCTTTAAGAAAATAGTTTAATTGCATAGGATTCCTAAGAACATTATTTCTAATCGTGATGCTAAGTTTCTAAGTTATAGGTGAAAAACTGTATGGAATAAGCTTGAAACTAAGTTATTATTTAGCATAGCTTGTCATCCATAAACTGATAGGTGAACTATGATGGTGAATAGAATACTTTCAGATTTGCTTAGGATGGTGGTGAACAAGAATCTAAAGAATTGGGATGAGTGCTTGGCATATGTAGAGTTTGCTTATAATT
>JBBYHL010018680.1:0-11283 GCA_038381835.1 Adansonia madagascariensis
TTTAATTTATATATTTTGAAATTAATTAGTCAATCACCATAATCACTATCTCAGTTAAAGGTTGTGTTTAACCAAATGGATTGTTTTTATTCCTAATTAAATAATAGTAATTGATACTTTTACTAAAAATTATACAGTAGTTAATATTGTCATTAAATAGTCAAATAGTATCAATTAAATTAAATTGGACATAAATTCAAAAAACTTAATCAAAATTAAAATTATAATGCAATAAATTATATTGGATTTAAAATGTTAATGTTTAGATTTTTAAGATGAAAACTATCATTAATGAACTTAAAAAGAAAAATGATATTTATGAGCTGTTTAAAAAATTCATTCATAATGAACTTAAAAGGAAAAAATTACATGCTATTTTTCTATGGAAAAGTGTAAAAAATATTAAATATATTAATATTATTGATTTTTATTATTACTTGTTAAGATATTGGATACACATTATAAAAATATAATTTTAAAGATTATTAGAATTGCTCATATTTGAGAAGACATCATAAATTGTATAACATAAATTAAATATCTCACTTCTTAAAAAGTCTTCAAATTTATATTTTTCTCTACTTTCGAGTCTCAATTGGATTGGGTATAAAAGTGCTACACCATATTTATCCAACAAATTGGCATTTTTTGTGAAAGTTATCGTAGACATTTAATTCTGTTTAAGCCCATTTCAAGCAAACCATACTGAATTTGAAACTTCAAATAAAATGCACCTCTCCTTCTCCTAACCAATTTTTAACATCTTGGGACTTAATTAGAAGGTTTGGAATTAAGGACTTAAAAAAACTGTCAGGTTCTATGACAAAGAAAAGAGTAGAGGCTAGCGCTGCATTAAAAAGAAACATATCAAGACTTAGCATTGCAATCAATTAAAAATACTTAAAAGGTAAAAATAAATGTCATTTCATGAAATTCATGATGTATCAATACATTTGTGTATTGATACATCATCGATTTTGATTATTCTAGGCCTGAACGTTGTCATTGTATCAATATAGGGCATATTGTATTTGAGACAGCTGTATCAATGTAATGTTAGGTTTTTTCTGGGTTCTTTGTTTTTGGGAAGCAGCTACATCGATACAAACACCTAATCTATTAATACCATATGGCATTTTTTACTATGAACAAGATTTTTCACTTAAGTTTTCTTATATTTCACCTTTCTTAACTACCTTGGATTACTTCATAATCATACAAGGGGTATTTTATTAACATTTTTACATTAAAACATGTGCATGAGAACCATCCCATATAACTTAAGCCATTAAAGCTTGAATGAGTTTGGAATAAGTGAGATGAAATTCTCTAAATTTACTTGGGAACCAAGTGGCATCTTGTTGATTGTTTTCTAATTGTTTTAAGGTTAGTGCACTTGAAATTCAATAGAGTGCTATTTTAGGTGAGAGTTAAAAGCTCTTTCTTGTATATAACCAAGATATGACCATTTTAAGTGGAGATTTCTCCTTGGGGGCATACAGTTAAGTTTATCCACTTAGCTCAACTAAAACCATGTCTTAATAAAAAGGTTTTGCCCTTTCGATCAAAACACCCAAGGCTTAGAGGGATTACTTACTAGGAAGTATAGGTTAGTTGTCAAAAAATAAGTAGTAGTGTATGGGGATGAGATGTGATTAGCCAATGGGTGTTTTAAACCCCTTGGATGTTTATGAAGGGGATTTCTTCAGTTTTCAGTTGAAAAAAAAAACCAAAAAGCAAAAAGAAAGCAAACAAGAGCTAGAAAAAGAAAAGAAAAATGAAAATGAAAGAAAGGAAGAGTGACAACTACAAGATTCTGCCTAAGATTTTTTTTCCCTTCATCATTTACTTTCGTTTACATTTTTTTTTGTAAGCTTAATGATCTTAAACTATGCATAATTGATGATTTTCGCTAAGATGTAAAAACGAAGTTATGGCCCAAACTTGAGCTATAACCTTAAAATATCATATTTTGATTTTTTTAATATTTTTGTTAGAAGTTCTATAAAAATCAATTTTCATCAAGAAAATTTGTTTTTTTCAAATGTTTTTTTTCTAAGTTTCTTAGTTTTTATGCAATTTTTATGAAGTTTTCTTAATGGTTCAACTTTATTTTGGCTCTTCATGCTACTCATATTTTATTCCAAGTATGATACATGCATTTTATGTTCTTTCCATGCCTTATTGTCATTATTCCCATGTTAATATATTTTTCATAAAAAGATTATGATTATGGCATCATTACCATGTAAAGTAGCATATTTATCTATGTTCATGTTAATGAGGTATTTTGTATTCAAAATCAAGTTCAACATGAAATTTATGACATTTTCATGTATTATGTTTATATTACCATGCATTTTCCATAAATTTTTATGTTTATGTTCATATCTCCATGTTTCATCTTGCAACCATATATGTTCATGTTAAAGTAGAAATCATGTATAATGCATGCTTATATGTTTATGGGTGAAAAGTGATGTTTAAGTGTGTCTTTAAAAGTGTTAGAAACTTTTAATGACCATTTTGTAATTTTCATGCATTTTGTGATTATTTTAGTCATTTACCATAATTTAGGGACTTTTATGCTATTTCATACGTTTTAATGTTATTTAGGTTATTTTTCATGATTTAGGGTTTTTTTAATGATTTTATACATGTTAGGGTCATTTAGGTCATGTTCAATGATCTACAGACTCCTATGCAATTTTATAAGTGTTGGGGTCATTTAGTTCGTTTTTCATGATCTAGAAACTGTCATGTAAATTCATACATTTAAGAAGTATTTAAGTCATTTTCTATGATGTAGGGATTATTATGCAAAATTTCATACATTTAAATTATTTTCTATAAATTAAGGGCCATTCCATAATGTTCATGCATGTTAGGTCTATTTAGATTATTTTTCAATCAAAGGATCATTTTCCAATTCCATAAAGCCATTTTCATGATTGTTATGTTTAAATAATGAGTATATGCTTATTCTAATATATTAGTTTGCAAAAATCGAAGATAATATCCCCAAGTTGAAATAGTCCGTTGGTTTGCTTCTAGTATATAGAACATCTCATCGATTATTTTAAACAACGAAATACCCTTCTTAAATGAGTAAATCAAAATTTTTAGTTTTTTCCAAAAAAATAAGACTTTCGTAATCCTCCAGGTTTTTCAGAGAGGTGTGAAAAATATTTTGATTTCTAAAATATGTGAAAATTCGATTCACATAATTTCAAAAATACAAGAACTATAGCTAAATGCCAAAATATTAAAACCGATTATAACCAAAGTTTAAGATAATTAATAGGCACAAATTTACAGGCGTTAATGGAAGAGACATGTCTCACTCCATGCGTAACCGACTTTGAACCCTTTTTATATAAATCTTTAGTTATAAAGTAGACTGTGGCATTTTCTTTACGATGGTTTTGTAACTCTTAGAAGACTAATTCTTGTAAGTGACCAATCTTACATAGCCAAAAGAGATTGATGGCACTTGCAAGTCAAATGGTCGTTTCATAATGACCATCCAAGGTTAAGTCAGACAAGCGATTTGACCCGATAATTAATCCCTATTCCAATACAAAAAGAGAAAAAGAAATTTAATTATCCCAAGTTTGGCATGTCAAATTCGGACGACAATTATTTTTGCTCATAATATGAGTCTCTGCACATATCTATTTTTTCAATAATTCTTGATGTTCTTTCCTAACATTATCCATGATAGTTTCTTAAAAAGAAAATATATAGAAGTGTTAAATAGGTGTCATGCATGTATTTTTGAAAAAAAAATGTTTTATTTGTAAAGAAAATAAAACTAAACAAGTAAAATTAAAATTATTATATATGTGATATAATAAATAAATTAATGACCGTAGTAAATATAAATAACTAACAAAAAAAATATGGAACTATATAATAAATTAAAATATAGTTAAACTTTGTTTTTTGTAAGTAATTATTTTTAAATCTTTTATTTACATTAGTACAATATATATGTAAAAGAAAAGTGAAATAAAACCCAAAAAATAAATATAAATATTTGTAAAATAAATTTAATAAATGTAATTGTTAATCCTTTTGAAATTAGAAACAATAAATTTGTGTTTGAGTGTATAAAAAGAGAATAATAATAATAGTAGCAAAAATTAAGCATGAGTATACTTAAGCAAATAAACAGTTCAATAATAATAAGTATAAAAAGAGAATAATTGTTTTTATAATAAGATCAAAGAATAAAAGGTAAAATTTATAGTATAATGAAGGGTTAATAAGTTATGTCTGGGTTGTAGAACTAAATTAATTTAATATAAGCAACAGGTAAGTTGTAGGCTAATTAAATATTGTAATTATAAAATAATAGATATTATTATAAATATTGATAGTAAATGTTGAAAGTGAATATTGACATAGTAAATATTGAGAATAATTGGTGGTGAAATAATATTTGATTGTATGATTAGTGTAATAATTTATTATATTATTTTATTAACTTAGCAACGAAGATTCTTTTTTATATATGTGAAAATTTCCTATTATCACTTTAATTTTATTGCTTATGTAAAAAAAAAAATCTTATTAATAATGTCATGCAGCATTAATTATTGCTTAAGATTATAGTTTTACGACAAGTTTAATGAAAAATAATATAGTTCATTGTATATATGAGGGTGAAAGCCAAAATATAATAAAAGAAATTGAAAGATAATAATTTGGGCATAATTATTTTGTTAAATTGTAAAATGCATTATACGTTCCAGAATTCAATGAAACTTTCAATGTTAATTTTTGTTAGGCAAAAGATGTGAGAATTAGGGTAATAATTGAAACTAGCTAATTTAAAAATTATAATTCAAATAGTGACTCAATAAATTTTAATTGAAATTCATTAACGAATCTTTTAAATCTTTGTTTGCTAAATATATTAATTTGGGCATAATTATAAAATTTTAACAAATTTAATATAGTTATTAATATTGTGATTAATTAATATTTTCCATCAAATTAACTTGGACATAAATACAAATAAGTCATTCAAAATTAAGATTGATATAACACTTTTTTTTTATGCACTATTATTATATATAACAATTAATATATACAAAATGGTATATTTCACTATTACTTTTTCAATATAATTAATATTTCATTTGCTACTATTTCTTTCGTTTATTTTACCATTTTTATTTGATTTCCATACATAATTGGTGGATTCATTGTATGTATATGTATACATATATATATATATATATACATGGATTTCATTTTTTAAAATGTCTTATTAGTTTTGATTCGTCAGCAAAATTTACCTCTTCCATATTCATTATTTATATTTATTTTCACTTATTTTTTGATACACTATTTTTTAAAATTTTTTTTATTGAATATATTAAATTATAATATGATATTTAATTAAATGAATTGAACAAAATTCATAACATATTTTAAATCATATTTGAAAAAGAATAAACCACAAGATCATTTTGTTGCCAACACTTCCAACGCTCCAACATGGCTTTTAGATAGTGGTGCTTCTCTTTATGTCACTTTCTACTGGAGTAATCTATCTCTTCATGCACCATATACCAACTTCGACGACATTATGATTGGTGATGGCACGAATCTCCTCAGTACTTACATTGGTTTCACTTCTATAGAAACTTCTAAAACTACATTTACATCAAATAATGTGTTGTTCTCCTAGAATGAAAAAAAAAATTGATATCATTTCTCGATTTTGTATCTCAAATAATGTTTCCATTGAGCTTTTACCAATTTTTTTTTTTTTTTTTTTGCGAATGACTTTCACACAGAGAAATTCTCTTAAAAGGTCAAACTAAAGATGGAGTGTATGAGCGGTCGATATCCTCACCATCAATTGCTTTTCTAATATCAAGACCACTTCATTCGAGTGGCCTCGTAGGCTAGAACATCTTACATTTCCTATCTTAGAGCATATTGCCACCAAATATCATTTAAATTTATCATCTTCCATGTCTTTCGAGTTTTCATGCAATGCATATCAGTGCAATAAAAGTCATAAATTATCTTAACTTTTTTTTTTCCCCAATTCTACTCTTGTTTCTACTAAATCCCTTAAAATCATTTTCATTAATGTTTGGACTTCACCAATGGATGTGACAATTTTAGATATGATTACACAAATATCATATTATAAAGTATTTAATACATGACACAATAGAAGTATATGTCTCAAAATATATATTTACGAGTTATTAATGTATTGAAATATGTATGAACATAAAATATCTTAAATACAATTATAATATGAGAAAATATACTAACATAATACGAATACATAAATTACCAGGTCTATTCATTGGTTGTTTCTTATGATGGCTTTAAATACTAAGTTATTTTGTTGATCATTACCAAATATTGGTTTTTTCCTTTAACCAAAAAATAAAGATAACAGAGATATTTATTATATTTAAAGCTATAGTTGAAAAACACTTTAATCATAGCTTTCACACACTTTGCTATGATTATGGTTGTGAATATATTGCCTTGCTAATTTTCTTACTACTCATTGTATATCTTATCCCAAAACTCCACCTCACACACTGAACATTATCTTCACATTGTTGAATTTGGTTTTGTCGTAGCATGTTGAATGCAAATTTGACATGACCGACCTAAATAAATAAATTTCATTTTCTTGTATTGGGATAGGATTTAATTGTTAGATGAATCACACATTCAATTTAATTCCAAACGATCATTATGAAACAACCAAAAGACTTGGAGTCACCATCAATTTGTTTTGGTTATGTGAGATTGGTCACCTATCGAAGTTCATCCTTAGAGGGTTATGAAATGCTTGTAAACAAACTTTGAAGTCTAAATTTATACCAGAGTTTGCATAAAGGGTTAGGGAGTTGATTTACAATCACGAGTAGGATCGATCCCTTTTGTGATGCTTGAAAATCAATACCTTTTAATTATTTGTTAACTAAAGTCACGATTATGAGTGGTTTTAATTTTTCTTTCAATATTTAATTATAATTCCCCTTTTTTGAAATTATTTATAATTAATTTTATTTATCTCATTTTAAGTGAATCAGATTTTTATAATTTTGAAAAGCAAAATTTTTTTCACACCCCTCTGGAAAAAGCAAAAGGAATACAAAAGTTGTATTTTTGAAAAAATTGAAAATTTCGATTTACTTGTTTAAAAAAGTATTCATTTGTATAAAATAATCATAAGGTGACTTCTATATACTGAAAGCACACCTATAGCCTATTTTAACTCAGGGATATTGCCTTGGATTTTGAAAAATATTATATTATAATTAACATATAAACATATATAATTTAGAGCATAACATTATGAAATTGACACCAAAGTACATACATAAAATTATCAAATGACCTTTTGATTATAGAAAATAATCTAAATGGACCTAGCATGCATGGACATTATGGAGTGGTCCCTCAATCATAAAAAATGATTTAAATGTATGAAAGTTTATATAATAATTCCTAAGTAATAGAAAATGACTTAAATCTCTCTTAATTTCATGAAATTTTGCCAAAATCTCTAGATCATGGAAAACGACATAAATGACATCAAAATTTATGAAATTACACCAAAGTCCCAAGTCTGGGAAAATGACATCAAAATGCATGAAATTGAATCAAAGTTCCTAAGTCATGGAAAATGACCTAAAAGACATAAAAATTCATGAAATTACATAAAAGTCCCTAGATCATGGAAAATGACCTAAATGACATAAAATACATGAAATGACATAAAAGTTTCTAAGTCATAGAAAATGATTAAAAGACATCAAAAATCATAAAATTGCATAAAAGTCCCAAGATCATAGAAAGTGACTTAAATGACATAACATGCATGAAATGACATAAAAGTCCTTAATTAAAAAAAATGACTAAATGAATCAAAAATCATAAAATTACATAAAAGTCCCTAGATCAGCTTTTTTATTAAAATAATATTAAAAATTATTTTATTTATGGTTTTAGGTTGTTTTGAAGATTATTTACTGAAATAGGCTAATTATAAAAATCTATTGCGAAATCGGCATTTCAAATGTTGATTTCTGAACATGAAATAAAAATTGTAAAATTCAGTTGGGAAATCGCCCAATCAAATGGCGATTTCGCAACATCTAAGCGAGAAATCACCATTTTATTAGGTGATTGCTCAATTTCTTAATGTAATTTATGAGAAATCGACAAACAAAATGTCGATTTCTCAACCGAAGCCATATAGTTGGGAAATTACCATATGGAATGGCAATTTCCCAACATTGTACTTTTTTTTTTTAAATTATAAGGGTCACATACCCGTGACACTTATAATTAAGGCTTTTACAGCCTTTGCAGAGGGATATAACCTCTGTCATATCCCTCTAAGGTTACGAGTATTTTTACCCGTGACTTTTTCATCAAATGCTTTAGGCAGGCTTTGATAGAAGGATGGAAGGAGCTCTCTTCCTTGATTTTATTTTATAAAATGAAGAGAATAGTTTTACGAAGAGAATAGAATCAAGTTAAGGTGTTATTAAAGGTTAAGTAATCGAGTTAAAGCTTTTTCACAGGTATAATTTAATTTTATTCATAAAAGTAATTTTCGATATGATTATATAAATTTTTTTGAAAGTATGTTTTATTTTCATTGCTAAAAGTTCATTCATCTTGACTATAATTAATTATACACAATATTTATTTTAATTTTTATGTTTGATTTTTTAGATAATTCATCTTAAAATCATATAATTTAGTTTGATTGTAGTAGTATTTTTGGTTGAAATATTAGGGTTTTGTCAATTTTTATTATTAAATATTAATTATTTAGTAATGGTTGAAGTATTTTTTTGTTGTAATCAAGTTAATTTTTTGTTCACTTATGATTGCAAGGAAGAAGTTGAATTTAACTTTGAAGCATTTAAATATTTCAAAGGTATGATAATTTTTTTGTAGAAATTTAGTTTAATTTTTATTTTAAGGCTAGGTAATAATGAATTCAAATGAAAATTTTTATTGTAGGAAAAATTTTGATCAATTCAATGGCGTCATCATTATCATCGTTATTAAAATTACAAGAGTATCATATATCATCAAGGGTATTACCAAGGTACTAAAATTTTATTAATGATATATTTGAAACTGTATGAATTATAAATTTTACAAGTAATGAATTAATGATTTTTTGAACAGGATACTCGGTTGGAAACACAATCACAAAAAGTATCTTTTGAATCACTGAATTCATTAATTGAAGAGCATTTAAGAAGAGTCGAATTTTACCATACAACATTTGTTAACCGATGTCAATATGAGGTAGGACCAATACATGCGTTGGTTGAATGATGAAGGCCTGAGATGGATACATTTCATTTTCCATATAGTGAATGCACAATCACACTAGAGGATGTTGCACTTTAAATGGGTCTACCAATTGATGGTAAGGACGTAACAAGGGGAAGCATGTTAACTGGGAGGCTTTATTTGAAGAATTGTTAGGTGTGATCCCTCCCAAAAACTTTATTTAGGGCTCAACTATTAAAATGACTTGGTTGATAGAAGTGTTTCATTATATCCCTGAACATGCAACTAAATGACAACTAGAATCCGCTACTGAGCATATATATTTTACGCGTCATTGGTGGAATGTTAATGCCTGATAAATCTAAAAATCAAGTACATTTGATGTATCTTTCACTTTTGGCAAATTTGAATGAAGTAAGGAAGTATAGTTAGGGTTTTGCATGTTTAGGGTTTTTGTATAGGGAACTCTGCTGTGCAACAATTTGAGTGACACATGACATAGGTGGCTGTTTAATGTTGTTGCAGTCATGGGCATGGTACCGGTTTCCATTTCTTGCACTGATGGTTAGAGAAAATTATGTGTATACCCTTACGTTAAGGTAATAAATATAAGTATTAAATTTATTCTTGGAGAACTTGCATTTGCATGCGAGTTATTCATATTTTTTATGTATTTGAATAGATGGTGGGGTCCGAAGCAGTTTAGTCATACAACTACAGACGTAGAAAGCATTAGAGTATGACTAGATCGCATAAGATATAATAGGGTAAATTTTGTAATAGTTTACCTTAAGTGCATGCATTTTTAAGCTAACTTATTGCATATGATCAGTAATAATTTTTGTCTATTTTTTCACAGTTTCTATGGAGGCCATATATTGTAGATAAAATTATGGGATGCCTCCCATCAGAAACCTTCCAAAATAGCCACATCTGGAAAGCAAACATAATATGTTTTTAGATTGTAGAATGGCACTAGGCGGATAGGGTCCTACGCTAGTTTGGAATGCAACAAGCAATCCCCCAACCTCCTGTGAACCTTGATGAAGTTCATAGAGTTAACATGCGCAGTAATCATGCAAAAATCTAGGCTGAAAGGCATCCAAACTGATCAAGTTTTTGAGAAAACATTCTAGATGAATTGTTCAGGGTCTGAAATTGTGTACAATAATTTCTCACCATTAGATGAATACATTAGATGGTTTTATACTCAAGGCCAACCATTTATTTTCCCATTGTTGGTACTTCATGATGTGATGAGTAGGTCACATGATCAATAAACTTCAAATCCAAACCCTCCTATGGAGCTTCACAAGTGTACTTGACGGCATGGAATTAGTCAGAGGATGAATCAACCTATTTCAATAGAGGTTGATGACACCAATGCACCTAGGATATCCTTCAGTCGTCTTGAACTAGAGCGTGATCTTGGGGTATCATCCAGTCGCAGATATTTATTTAGTCATGGTAGGGATGATGATGATAGATGCTATCGACCGAAGCTACCCACCAATAGGTTAGATGCCAACCTTTTAACTCCTAAGTCAGTTGTAGCATATATGTCTCGCGTATATCGATTTGGAACCCCTTTGCATAGCGGTACCCTCTCTATTTTTGACCCATAACGTACTGTTTCCTCTAGTAGTGGTTTAGAGTTTTTTGATATGGCAGATATTAATAGGGTTATAAGCAAACATAGTGATTTTATGTCAACTCAGGAAGAAGCCACTGAAGAAGAAGCACCAGTGATGGAAGTAAGAGCCTAAAGGCATCAAACCCAGGGCGTACGTGGCAATGATGATGAAAATATTGAACAAAGAGTATTGCCACCACGTAATAGAAGAGCCCTGCATTGTTGTTCTACACTACGTGATAGGGCACCTCGTCAATAAATATAAACTTGTATAAGACACTTGTATTAGACAGTTATATAGTTTTATAGTTTTATAGTTATGCAATTATACAATGTTA
>JBBYHL010018743.1:0-25076 GCA_038381835.1 Adansonia madagascariensis
TGGAAAAGATAATCTTGGTAAATTTGATGCAAAAAGTGATGAAGGAATTTTTCTTGGTTATTCAACAAATTCCAAAGGTTATAGAGTGTTTAATAAGAAAACCTTGGTTGTTGAAGAGTCAATACATGTTATATTTGATTAAGTTAACTCAACCTTAGGAAAGGTATCTCTTGATAGTGATGATGTAGAGACTTACCAAGAACAAGCATCACACAAGGAGCAAGGATAAATAATGCAAAATCAAGAAGCTCCAAAAGAGGAAAAACTACATGAGCCAGCTCAAGTAGAAAGGGAAAAAAAATCATCCTATAGAGTTGACTTATGGCAAAGAAGGTGAGATAATTAGTGATCCTAGGCAAGGGGTAAGAACTAGATCATCTCTTAGAAATGCATGCAATTATATAGCTTTTCTTTCACAAATTGAACCCAAGAAGTTAGATGAGGCTTTAAAGGATGATAGTTGGATCATGGCCATACAAGAGGAGTTAAACCAACTTGAGAGGAGCAAAGTTTGGAATTTAGTAGAGAGACCTAGTAATTATCCCATCATCGGTACTAAATGGGTCTTTAGGGACAAACTTGATGAACATGGAACCAGAGTTAGAAATAAAGCTAGATTAGTAGCTAAAGGATATAGTCAAGATGGAGGAATTGATTTTGATGAGACTTATGCGCTTGTAGCTAAAGTAGAAGCCATTAGAATACTTCTAGCCTTTGCATGTTTTAACAATTTCAAGTTGTATCAAATGGATGTCAAAAGTGCCTTTTTAAAGGGTTTTGAAAATCCTCATTATCCCGATCATGTCTTTAAACTTTTAAAAGCTTTGTATAGTCTAAAGTAAGCACCTAGGCATGGTATGAATGGCTTTCAAAATTTTTAATTGAAGAAGGTTTTAATAAAGGCAATGTTGACAAAACTCTTTTTATAGAAGTAAAAAACAAGGACATTTTAGTGATTCATGTTTATGTTGATGATATTATCTTTGGTGCTACTAATGAATCTCTTTGTCAAGAATTTTCTAAGTTAATGCAAGGTGAGTTCGAAATGAGCATGATGGAAAAATTAACATTCTTTTTGGACTACAAGTCAAGCAAACAAAAGATGGCATCTTCATCAATCATGCAAAGTATACCAAGGAATTACACAAGAGGTTCAAAATGGATGAAACAAAGCCTTATTCCACATCTATGAGTATTTCAACAAAGCTTGAGAAGGATGAAGGAGGTAAATATGTTGACTTTAAACTTTATAGGTCTATGATAGGTTCATTGCTATATCTTACTACAAATAGACCTAACATAACATTTAGTGTATGCCTATGTGCTAGATATCAATCATCACCGAGGGAGTCACATATAGTTACTGTGAAATGAATTTTTAGATATCTTAGAGACATTCCTAATCTAGGCTTATGGTATCCCAAAGAATCATCTCTTACCTTACATGCTTATTCCGATGGGATGTAAAATTGATAGGAAAAGCACTTTCGGTACTTGTCAATTTCTTGAAAATATGCTTATATCATGGTTCTCTAAGAAACAAAATAGTGTTGCTTTATCCACAATCGAAGCAAAGGACATATCTATGAAAAGTTATTATGTCCAAATTTTATGGATAAATCAACCAATGAAGGATTTTGGCATTACCATGGATCATATTCCAATTAAATGTTACCATACTAGTGCCATTTGTTTCACCAAAAATCTAATTCAACACTCTAGAGCAAAGCACATAGAGATTAGACATCACTTCATTAGAGATCATGTGTAAAAAGGTGATATAGTGCTTGAATTCATTAATACCTTCCATCAACTAGCTGATATTTTCACTAAACCACTTCACAAGGATAGATTTTGCATAATTAGAAGAGAAATTGGCTTAATAAATGCACCTTAAGTTCATAAGTTGATAAAATTCTGATACTTTGCCTGAATATTGTTTGCATCATGCTTAGTTTAAAAAGCTAGCTTTACATACCTACTTGTTTGATGATGTGCAATTGTATGAATTTTTTATTCTTGGATGATTTTGTTGTTTTTTAGTTAAATTTTAAATTGTTCATGCTAAATGATTTTGATGTGAAAATTTTGGCCCAAGTTGCATTTTCAAATGCTGTTTACAGAACAATTGGGTAAAAAATATGCTTAATTTGATACCATCTTAATGGAAATGACCCTTAATTTGATACCAGCATATTCTTTTTCCATGTGTCGAGATCAGTTTCAAGGTATCGATACAAAACCTAGAATTATTCATTGTATCGATACCTGACTCCAAGTATCAATATAGTGTATTGATACTCTTAAGCTTGTATCGATACAGAACATGCTTAATTTGATACCAGAACAATTTGATACAGAAAATGCTATTCATAGAATAATTGGGTAAAAAATATGCTTAATTTGATACCATCTTAATGGAAATGACCCAATATCATTACTAGCACATTCTTTTTCCATGTATAGAGATCAGTTTCAAGGTATCGATACAAAACCCAAAATTGTTCATTGTATTGATACCTGACTCCAAGTATCGATACAGTGTATTGATACTTCTCAGCTTGTATCGATATAGATAACTTGTTCTATGTCTCAAGACCCAGTTCCTTGTATCGATACAAAACCCAAAACTATTTTTTGTATCGATACTACCTCTTCTGTATTGATACTCACTGTTGATTTAGGACTCCTCAGGTGTGAAAGCTTATTTTCATCGAGCACTGTTCATTCTCTTCCCTAGCCTCCTTTCCCTCACTCAACCTTCAATCATTAAATCTTACAATCCTTACACTTTTCTCATAATCCTTAAAAATATCAGTTAATTTCATCACAGTTTGCCAACTCTATTTAAATATCAACATTTTACCATCCAAAAACTTAAGAATTTGAAACCTCCCTTCATTTAAACCTTATTATTCTCCTTTTAAATTCCATAAAATTTATCTTATTTTTTCATAATTTTCAAGTGCTTTTTCATTCTTAAGTCTTTCCCAACTTGGTTGTTGAGATTGGTTATGGATCTACTCGATACACTACACCATCTTGCTACCAAAACTTACATTCCACCATGTGCTTGACCATTTTCCTTAACTAGCCTTTCCTTAGCACCTTACCCTGATTCTTCCACTTGACCTACTTGACCTGCTACTTTCGATAACTTTTACCACCATCGATAAATCTCACCAAAACCCAATCCCACCTCATCCAAAACCTACTAAATCACATTAAACACTTCACCAACATCAATCCTCTCCTCCACTTGTCTGAACAAGCATTCAATTCTGTCGAGTCACCACTTGCTCGACAAAAGTCCTCAACCACTTTCAAACACTACCAAGACCAAACAAGCTGCCCATCGTCAAAGACCTGTTACCTATGCTTCCATTTGTACTGCTCGTCAACCATCTTTGACCAAAACACAATTATTCTTCAACCTATGTTTCTGCGATGCACGAGCTTGTGAATAGTTCACTACCATCTTTGCCCGTATACCTATCCAACAATGTTGAGTTATCGACTTTCCCTTTCTCTAGTCCATTACTTATCCCTACCTTCAGATTTTTGATACATTTGGATGGACCAAATTGTTTTCACTCAATATTCTGGTTGATGAGAATCTTGCTCATGCATTCTTTAGCAATGCCTCCCTTATCATTAATGATCATGATCATGTCATTATTATTCGATCTTATCTTTTGGGATAAGATCTTATAGTCAACTCAGCTTCTCTTGCGATTGTCTTCAGTTTCCCGAATGAAGGCGTAATCAATGAAGGTCAAGCTCCCTCAGTTTTAAGCACCTCGAACAATAAAGCCACCCTTCTTCCTCTGGTTGATCGCTTGCTCCATCTTATCATTTCCCATATGCTCCATCCAAATGGTACCAAACACACCTTGATTAGCGATTTCGACTATTGGTGGCTCCATATAATTCAAATTAGGAATCTTCTAAACCTAGCCCGTTTTATCTTCGCGGACCTTAATCTTTGTGTTCGTGGTTGTCATAGCCTCCTCCATGGCATGGCTTTGAGCTACTATTTCGACACTCAAGGTCTTGATCTTTTTTGCGACCCTAGGATTATGGTAACTACTTACTGTTATATTAGTCATAAATCCATGAGGCTTGTCGGGTATGAAATTTAAGGCCCCGACTTTATTTTGAAGGCTCATCGACAACCACCTCCACTATTTGAGCAATCAGATGTTCTCGCTCCAGATGATATGATGATGATATGGAGCACGATACGCCTTTTCTACCCCCGACTGTCGCTACCTCATCATCCGCACCTATGGACCTGTAACATATGTACAATTCCATCATGAGGCATTTTGACACATGGGAGTGATGCCTTGACTCTTGGGATCACTGATTTAATTCCATTGATGCTCGCCTTTCTAGTTTCAAGCATAGTCATTGGGTGTTGACTGAGCATTTCCATAGCTTTTCTGTAGCCTTTCCTCATGCACTGCCACCTACTACTCCACCCACCGCGGATCTTTCAGCCGATGAACCTTAGGCATCGTAGGTTTATTTTAGGATGACATTCAAGTTTTTTTTTTCGGATTCATTTGAACTTCTTTATTTTGTTGACTCTATTTATTTTGTTGACTTTACTTAACATTATCTCCTCAATGCATCATCTTTGCTTGCATTTTCTCTATTACTTTGAATTGCTTTTTCTTATGTTTTGATATAACAAAAAGGGAGAGAAATGTCATAAATTTGCAATGTGTTGCTAAATATGTCTTCCATGTCCTTCTTGTCTTCCATGAAATTATTATGAACTTGATCATGATTATGTTATCATGTTAGAACCCAAATCACATGTTGATATTGAACATTATTTTACATGATGTAGCTTGATTTTTGAAAATCTTGGGCAATATTATCGATTTGAAATGTTGTAGCTTTAAAAGACCCCATTTGCTCAAATTAAAACTTTTGAAAACCATTGCTTTATTAAAAGGGAGTTTTTCTTTAATCTAAAAAACAAGCAAATTTATCTTCAGTTTTGCTATATCAAAAAAGGGGAGATTATTAACTTTGAATTCAGTTTGATATAGCAAACAACTTAAGCTAAATTAATTTATAATCAACTTGGTATTTGTGCTAAAATTAAAAAACATTTTGAAAAGTAGTAAGTTTGTATTTTTTCAAATATATATATTCTAAAATGTATATTTACACTTAGAATATTTTTGAGATATGTTAGAGTTAATATGAAGTCAAAAAAAATCATTTTACAAAAGATTTTGAAGGTATGTATCGATACAATGAACAAATGTATCGATACTATGCTTAAAACCCTTAGTTGTACCAATATTCTTAAACATGTATCTATACATTACAGTGAGTATTGATACCTACCCCATATGTATCGGTACAATGCTTGGCAGTAACTAAGGTTTGGCGGAAACCCTCGAATGTATCGATACAGGTGTGTCTGTATCAATACAGCTTGGTTGGTATCGATACTCAGTCCCCTGTATCGATGCAACAAGCTATAATGGTCATTTTTTATTCTTGTATCAATACTATTGGCATTGTATCGACACTATAGCATGGGTTTGAATGGAAACAAGCATTTATGAAGGGCATAATTGCTTTCCAACCACCACATTAAATGCCCAACATCTTAAATCAATTTCAAGCTATAAATAGAGGTTCCCAATAGCTGAAGAAGAAGAGATACAAAAATTCAAGCATTAAACAACAAAAGCTCAAAAGTGTTCAAATTCTTTATTTTTACTTGTATCAAATTTATACTTTTCCAACCCTATTTGTATCTCATTCACCTTATACTTAAATTCTAGCAAACCTCCACCTATTAAAGGTTCAATTTGTTTATAGAACACTTCATTCATATCACAAAAGGGGTTGTGTGAAAGTGAGTGAAAATATTTAAGAATTTAGGGTAGAATTCTCAAAGGGATTGAAAGGTTCTATCTAAGCCTTAAAAGATAGTGGTGTAAGATTATACCTTAGCCTTAAATGTAAACAATTTGATTAGTGAATTATGGAAATCACCTTGATAAGAAAGTACTAAGAAGATAGAATGTAGGTGCCGAGTTCAAGGACTGAACCTTTATACATTGATTGTTTGTTTTTCTTACCCTTAACTCCTTTTATTTCAATTTACTTCATATTGATCAAGTTTTTGTAGAACTAATTCATACCCCTCTTGGTTTAATCTTTTCTTTGAGCTAACATATTTTGTATGTGATCACCAATTTTCTTCTTAATAATTCTTTTTACTTCATCATCTTTTATTTCATCCTACTTGAACTTCTATCTAATCAATAGAAATAAATGACTTTATTTATATTAAACTCAATTTGAGAGGAAATTGAAGGACAAAACTTACCTTAAACTCATTCTACCATAAATCCTTAAATGTTTTTGGAGTGCTGATGTAATTGACCCACTGCCCTTACCAATGGTTATCTACTAGTTTATTAAGTTGCCTTACAACATACATAGCATTTATGAATCTACACATGGGTTAGAAACAAAAAATGATTCTTAGGATAGTTAAAAGAATTATATTACATATAATTAAAAAAATAAAGTACTTACAAATCTGCACATAGGCATATCATGGGTCTGTATCATCTAAGTGTTACACTAAAAATGGTGGAACTGAAGGAGATGAAAGTAAGGTAGATTCAGTTCGCATGTGTCCAAGTTATCCCTAATATGTTATTGAGGGTTAGAGGTAGGATTCATGTGTTCATGTTGTCCACTAGTGTATAGTTGTTAAGGGTTAGATGAAGGGGAAGGGGTATGGACGGGGAAAGGGTTGGCCTTCTTTGTTAAATTCTTCCACGCTTGTAACCTTTATGTTTATACTGACAAGTAGAAAGGTTAGACAAATATGAAAAAAAAAATGAACATGTATTAAGGACACATAAAAATGTACATCAAGAAGCTTACCATTTTATTTCAAATAGCAAAAGATAACCCTAAATAACCAAAACATTAAATTTTATCAAACTAAAACATATAATATAAGATTAGCTGTGTGAAAAGGTGAACATGAAGCTGTATGTCAAATTTAATCAAACCAAGAGTATTCAGTACCATGCACCGTTCATGGGTTGCATGTTTTTTTTACAATGAACATTTAATAATCCACATTCAATACCATTCATATTTCTATTAGATAGAATGCTACTATTTACAATAAGATAAATATGCTAAGAAAGATGTCATTCCCCTTTTTTTTTTTCTTTTTCCTCTTTTCTCTTCCTTTTTGCTTCTCTGAAAAATAAAGAGAAGAATAACTATGTGAAAAGTCGATTATAGTAGTAGAAACTAGAAGATTGATGAAAATAGCTTGACAACTTAATTAATTAATGACATTAAGGATGCAATCAACATGTAATAGTATCAGCCTCCAGCATTAAGCTATTAAGGCTTTATGTAAAACTGATGTATCTAGTGGAAATTTAAAATGCTATTTTACACATGCATAATACTGTTTAAAAAGCATTATCACTTAGGTAATTAACTATGAGTGTATAGGAACAAAATAAAAATTGACCTAAATCTAAGGGACATATGAAGATGCCCTTAATTTGGAATTTATAACATTTACATCAATCATTAAATTAAAATATTAGAAAATGCTATGGAGTACACATCCCTAATGATATCATGTGTAGACACCTAATTTCATCCAGGTCCCTCTTTTTCTTTTTTAATAATCCTGAATATGTGAGATTGAGGACATAATGTCAACCTCCATTGGGAATGATCTTTTTTAGATGAATCAGACATTCCCAAAACCTTTTTATTCATAGTTAAATGGCCATAAGTTCATGTGATAAATAAGAATCACACTTTGATCTCTAATTTTAGATATATAGGATGAATATTTAAGAGAACAATCATTGTTTATCTTTTCTTGTTAGAATTTTGAGAATTTGTTCCTGTGAATGATATTAATGTCAAATTTCCCATTTTAAAGAATTTTTAGAGAATTTTTCATTAAACTTGGAAATTGATCATCATATAACTATATCGATACCTGTATAGTATTTATGCCGATATGTACTCTGAAAAATAAAAAATATTCAAGGAAAAATTCATATTGGCATTTTTATACCATAAGGAGTCAGGTTGTCCATTTTTGTGACTAATTTTGAATTTTTCATAGTATTGCGAGTTTTATACTCATAAAATTTTTCCTCATAAAATTATTTTGGGTTCTAGATTCTCATCTTTACCATTTTGTAAATTAGTATTTTGGGTAATAGGTTTTATTTAATTTATTTTTATATAAATCTTAATGGATTCTTCAAAATTTTCTCTGTTCTAAAATCCAAGTTTTCCTTTATTTGTAAAATTTTATGGTGTAATTTTCTCAAGTTTTCAACTTCAAAATTCTTTAAAAATTTGCATTTAATTACCAGTAAATTAGTTTTTCCAAAAATTCATTTTATTTTAAAACTTTTACGTTTTTTTCTCGTTTTCAAAATACGAAGTTTTCTACTTCGTAAATTTTTTTGAGAAGATTTTTCTTAGTTTATAATTTTTAAAATTCTTCAAATATCATTATTTAATTCGTATTAAATCAGTTTAGGAAAATTCTTTTTATTTTAATCAATTTTGCATTTTTTTAAAACTCTTCTATTTTCAAAATACGAACTTTTTTACTTGGTAATTTTTTAGGAAGATCTTTCTTAGTTTATAATTTTCAAAAAATTCTTTAAACATTATTTTTTAATTCATATTAAATCATTTTTAAAAAAATTAATTTATTTTATGAGTTTTAGAATTTTTTTGGTTACCGAGATATAGGTTTTATACTCTGCAGGAGAAATTATTGCATGCAATAAATGAAGGAAAAAAAATCAAAGAAAAATGGAGGGAGAAGCCAATGGCAAAAGGGTCCACCACCACCTTCTTGGTCGATTTTTTCATCTTGAAAAACAATAGGAGAAGTTTCATAGATTGCTAAGGATTCCCATGGCCAAATTTAGCTATTTTTCTCAAAATTTTTCGTAGGTTTTAAGTTTTCAAGCCTTTCAAGGAAATTTAATGTAGAAATCTTGTAATTTTTGCTTATTCCCATCATTTTTCTTCTTTGTTATGAGTCAAAATCATGTTAAGCTCATGGATTTTCATCCATGTTGAAAGGCTAACATGTTGATTATTTTTAATTTTTTTAGTTAAAGCTTATTTTTTTATGAAATATTATTATTGTTGATGAAATGTTAATTGTATTGTATATATTTGTTTATGTTTATATTGTTATTCTTAATATTTTCGTGTTATTATTTTGATTTACATATTCATATATTTATTTTTTATGATTTTATTTTTGTATTTGAGTTGATGATATTTGTTCATGGTTGTTTTTATGATTTTGTGTTGAGAAAATATTTAATGATAGTTTGTTTTTTTACTTGAATGAATTTAATAGGAATTTTTGGTGATGATTTTATGCTTACTTTTGTGATGATTTTATGATTTTTAGCCTATTTTGTAAATATTACAAAATTTAAGGATTAAATCATAAAATACGTAAACTTTTTTTTTTGTTTGCCATTTTTGGTTTGGCCGAGAGCTTCATAGGCTATTAGAAAACTAATTTTGCGTGTTTTGGAACATGTTTTAGGTGATTTTAACATTTTAGGGGCTATTTCACAATTTTAGAAAATTTAAAGGCTAAATTGCAAAATATGCAAAAATCATGTTTTATGGCCAAAAGTGCTTGGCCAAACTTCATGCAGATTTTTTCCATGATTTTTGGGTTAATTCTTGGATTATTTGATGATTTGTTGTGATGTTTTGTGATATTTTATCATGTAGGGTCAAAATGTAATTTTACAAAGTTTAAGGGTTTTTTGTAAAATATAGAAAAATTTTATTTTAAGGCCAAGGTGTTTGGCCGAATTCTTGTTGATATATTTGCTGTATTTTTCATGTATATTTTCATTTGATTTTATGATTTTTAGGGCATTTTACCACTTGGGAATTAAAATGAAAATTTTTAAAAATTTAGGGACTAAATAGCAAATTTTCATATTTGGAGGGCAAAACGGACATTTTACTAGTTTTAAAGATTCCTATTATTTCTATGGCCTTCTGTAGGGATATGGCAAAACTTTTCATATTTGTTTGATCTTTCGAAGGATATGAAATGTTATTTTCAAAAATTTAGGGGCTTGATTTCAAATTTTGCACTTTAATTCAAACTTAAACTTTAAGTTTGTTCATTTAGACTAAATTCATCTACTTTTCATCATTTTAGGTCATTTTAAGGTCCATCAGGATTATCAGAATACTTTCATGTCGAAGGTATACCTTAGGGGCATTTTAGTAATTTTGCTCATCAGGACACTTTTATTCCAAATGTGAATATTTAGGATTGGTTTAGCATTCTAAAGTCATTTTAAGGTCCATTAGGGTTACTGGGATACTTGCATGTCGAAGGTATGTCGTAGGGGCATTTTGGTAATTTTGTTTATCGAGACACTTTCATGCGAAAGGTGAATATTTAGGATTGGATTAGTTTTCCAAGGTCATTTTAAGGTCCATTAGGGTTACTAGGATACTTTAATGTTGAAGGTATACCCTAAGGGTATTTTGGTAATTTTGCTTATTGTGATACTTTTACAGCAAAGTTGAATATTTTAGGATTGGTTTAGCCTTCTAAGGTCATTTTAAAGTCCATTAGGGTTACTAAGATACTTTCATGTCGAAGGTATACTCTAGGGGCATTTTGGTAATTTTGCTCATCCAGATGTTTTTACGAAAAAGATAGTATTTAGGATTGGACTAGTTTTCCTAGGTCATTTTCATGTTCTTTAAGGTTACCAGATACTTTCATGTCGAAGGTATACCTTAGGGGTATTTTGGTAATTTCACTAGAATTGAGTCTTACGTAGTCATCGAGGTGCTTTTATGCTAAAGATGTGCATTTAAGATAAGTTCAACCTTCCATAATCATTTTCATGTCATTTAGGGTTATCGGGATACTTTCATGTCGAAGGTATACCTTAAGGGCATTTTGGTAATTTTATGTTAGAACCAAGTCTTATGTGATTACTAAGATACTTTAAGGTCAAAAGTACACATTAAGAATAGGTTCATCATATCAGGTCATTTTTAGGTCATAAAGTCCGTATTTTTAATAATAAAATTATTTTTATAAATACGGTAATGTCTCCTAATTAAATTAATGCGTAGGAGTCCTACCAGAATATGTGAGGAATTCTACAGATTATTTTAATAGCGAGATACCCTTTTTCAAATAGGAAGTTTGGATTTTTTTCGATTTTAAAAAAACAAAATCTTTCGTATTTTGCATGGTTCTTTAGCGGGATACAATAGAAAATTCGTGTCCATTTGGTTCCTCGGGAAGGTGCGAATAATTTTGTGATTTCAAAATGTAATAGAACCTGACTTTCTCAGAATAATAAATTTCTTGAATAAAATATTATGGGAAAATAATTAAATATTGAATATTGAAACCGAATAAAAATCAAATTTATTTGAACATATGATCAATAAGGTACCGATTGTCTGGCATCACGAGAAGGTCGATCCTTACCTGTGATTGTAACTGACTCCCAGACCCTTTTAAGCGATCTCTGGTATGAGCGTAGACCTAGAAGTTTGTTTTTATGGGTTTCGTAATCCTTAAAATATAAACTTCAGCAGGTGTCCAATCTCACCTGGCCAAAACAGATTAGTGGCGACTCCAAAAAAATGGTAATTTTATAACGACTATTTAGAGAAGTCAGGCGAGCGATTCATCTTAACAACTTAGTCTCCAGGTATGAAAAATAAAGTATAATAATCATGATATAGGCCCCTAGAAATAAAATGAAATAATTATATATAGAAATTTATACAAAAACAATGGATACATTTGCCATTTTAAGTCGGACTGGTCAAGATCCGTATCCAGGCCACGTTGCGACAAAATGCACTAGTAACTATCCATTATAAACAAGATATAATAACCAATACTATAAGATAGAAAAATCATCTAGATGGTAGATGATGATATAATTAAAATAGGCAAATTCCATAAATATGAGTAAGCACAAATATAATAACCAACACTATATGATAGAAGAATAACTAGATAAAGATAGTGAACCATATTGAATCAATAACTAGATATTAAACTAGATAAAGATATTGAACCAATACAGATAAGAGAACTAGGCATATTTTGCTCTGTATTTGAACTAGATAAAGATGATGTTATCTCAAGGCATTGTTTCCATCATTATTTCAATAAAAAGAATTGAAGCAATCTTAAAACATTTTGCTCTGCCTTGATATTTAATAGTCTTGTCGTCATTGATACTTTAGTGTGGTTGTCATAATCTACCATTCAATGCTTCCCAAAATTTATTAGATAGAAAAGTTTCATTATCCACATTTTCATCAACACTTGTTACTCCTACCTTTTCCAACAGTGATGCATAACTAGTATCCACTTGTTGAAATGTTGGATAAAAATAGTACTCTCATGGTTCAATTTTGAAACAAATTCTAACTAGTAGCATCAATCACCATCCTCTAATATGGGTTCAACTGGTCATAATAGCTACATGTTCCCTAAACTAGACATTGCTTACCTCTTCGATATGCTTTATTAGATATAAATGCTTTACCATGGTAGGTCCAATTATAGTAGTTCAAGTAAAACCAATTCTATAAAGATGTTCCCTAACTTTATCACACACATGAAATTTACAATTACTATAGTTTTTACATGGACACCTTAACTTATTTCCATCCATGAACTCAACTTTACTACTATCAAAGTCTAAAAACTATTCCAATCCAGTACAAAACATATTGGTTAATCCTTGACGTTCAAGTAAGTTCTTATTATACATCTAAGCCCCACCTTTTTGCATTATTCTATATACAAATTAAAGATTTATAAAATATTAACAATAGCATATCTAATATTTAATATTTTTAATTAAAACCCTAAAATTCTAAAAATAAAAATTTTATTTGTGCCTAAACAATTACTTTGAAATTGAAAAGAATTACCATGTAAAGATGACTTGTGCAAGATTTGGTTGAACACTTCGTAGTAGAAAATGGTCAATTTGATTAGAATTGCAACATTCAATTATATAGCGAGGCTTTCAAATAGGTACACACCAAACTAAAAAAAATAAAATAAAAATTACTTAAGATTGATGAAGCTTATGGCAATTGGTGGAAGGAAATGGTTAAATAAACAATAACTTAGTCCATGTTTACCACATAACATCAAATAAGAAGAAAGAAGAGAGAAAAATGTAGAGAGAGAAGTGAAAGAAATGGAAACATGAATAATAAGTACATTTTACCTTGCCACAAAATTAGTGATGAAAAATCATTGATAGACTTTAGCTACAAAATTTAGGGATGAATGTTTATCTTGTTGGTGTATGCCTTTAAACTAATCGGATTAGGACATGGGATACATGGTTAAATAACATAATACATGTTACAAAGAATAAATTAACCTAAGTTTTCCTTCATGCTAGTGGCGTGATTGACTCTCATACAAACACTAATTATATGAAGCCTTTGAAACACAATAAACAAGTTACATTGACGAGGTCCTTATGCATTAAAGACGTGTTTCTAAAAATGTTCCTAGTCATTGTATTGTTAAGATGGGGCATTGATATGCACAAAGACTAGTGCATGCTAAGCCTCTATGCATTGGATGCATGTAACCCTTTAATCTCATAGAGGTTAAAGTATATGAGATATTTGAGGATAACATATAGTTGCTTATTTTATGGTAACAAGTTCACTAAACATAACCTAAATGAGAACTCCGTTTAGTATAAATCAGTCAAGTGCCTACAGAATATATTTTTATGTGCCAATTGCGTATAATAGTCCTTTGACTTATGATACCTAGTCATCTCATATAAAGAGTGTTATGCTTTGATTCCACCATAAAAGGTTCTACAATAGATGGATGCTTATGTTAGGGTGGTTTTGGTTATAGCATGAATCATATGGTAGATAAGTGAATGATCTAGAGAGCATTCACCACTCTGAATGACATTAGAGACATATCTCTAGTGTTCTTAACAATGGTTAATTGGATGAAAGTCTTTGGCTAAAGCATAATAAGTTATAAGGAAAAGTTCCTCATAGATCCATGATCATTAACCATGAGTTGCAAGAACTAATATGGATAAAGGTTTAGGTAGACACTGCAGCATGCTTATCTTCTATCTGCGATATATGGTAAAAGGACTGACTGTAATGAGAGGTTGGTTATTGAAAGGTTTCTTTAAGGTCACATTGACTTATTTAACATTTAGGTAGTCATGATTGGTTGCTAGATCCCGCTCTTTGAACTATGAACATGATTAATAAGATTATTTATATTAATTGCCAAAACGTTCTGAACCTAATGGGTCACACACAATAAGATAGATTTGTTAGATTAAATCTACGATTTAATTAAATAAAAGGTACTTTGAATAGAGGACTAAATTGAAAAGTTTAATTATTTGAGACAAAATTGGATTTATGAAATCTAGATTCCATTGTCTAATTAAGACATTAACAACAAGTTTGCCTTATTAAAATAATGTTTAAATTAAAACATAAAGTGTTAATGTGGACAAATGCTTGTTTTACTTGAAATAGGATTTAAATTAGATAAGGGATTTGATTGTGAATCAAATTTTTCTATCATATCTCTTGAACTAAATCCTTTGAAATATTATTGTAAGATTAATTATTTGATAATTAATGCTAAATAATATTATAATCAAGTTAAAAATAGTTTTAACTAATTTAAGATTTTATAGTGATAAAAATCAGAGGGATGTGTATAAAATAGCAAAATTATGTTTCTAATTTATTTATTTAATTTTTATAATTATTTGATAATTATATTTATTAAATAAATAATATTTTGTTTAGATAAATAAAGAATTGAATTAACTAGTTTAAATTAATAGAAACACAATAATGGCCCAAAATCTCATATTGTGCCAAATCCACGCTTATAGCCCAACCTTGTTTGGCTGATTTCTTCAGCCCAATTTTGGTGGATATTTCTACCAATGGAAGGGAAGGAAGGGTTGACCATAAAGTTTGTGAAACTAGGGTTTGTTAACTTAAGAGAACTTAAACAAAGAATAAAGTGTCACTTTCTTTAGGAGTTTTGATTAGGTTAAAACTCTTCCCTACTAAGTACTGCTAGGACTAGGATTAAGCTATAATATAAAGACTTGTTAGGATAGAAAAATTAGAGGTTTTCTTTTGATCTAATTTGAAAGAAAAATATTTGGGTGAAAAAATATTTTTAGGATTTTCTACCACATTACCGCCACCTCCTTTTCTTGTTTCTTGCTTATTGTGCCAACCCACCTTTAGGAATTGTTATTAGTTTATGTTTGGGAAGACAAGAAAGATTATCTTTTGGTTAAGGGTTTGCTACCCTTTTAGCTAGCATTAGAGACCCACTAGGCCTCAAGAAGGTTTCAATAGTAACATGTGTGGGCAACCGTTAGAGGCAAGACATGTGTGTGTAGACACTTAATTTTGTCCAGCCCTTTTTCTAATAGTCCTAAATATCCAAGAACGAGAACTTAGCAATCACCTTGGTAGAGGGTAATCTCTTCCAGGCAAGTTGAGCATTTTCAAGACTGATTTAGTCACACCTAAATGCTCAAATATGCATGTGATGGCAAAATGTCATTTTGAAGTTCAATATGGAATAAAAATGACGAATATTCAAAAGAAAAATTAGTTTTAAGGAGTTTCTAGTCAAATTTTTTAAAAACATTTTTCAGATGATATTGGATTCAAAATTTTTATTTTTAGGAATTTTTTGAGATTTTTTTGTAAAATATGGGAAGTTGGTTATCATATATTTTTATCAACACCCTAAAGTATTTATGCTGATATGCGCTTTGAAAAATAAAAAATATTCAAGAAAAAAATATATACTAGCATTTTATACTACAAGGTATCAAGTTGTTAATTTTACCAATTAATTTTATATTTTTCACTGTACCATGAGCTCTCAGGCATGAAATTTTTTAGTAAAATTTGTTCTGAAATTTAATTTTTTATCTTTTTATTTTTACAAATTAACATTTTGAGTAAAGTATTAAATTCAGCTCATTCTTCCCAAAGTTAGAGTTATTTTTGAAATTTGCCCATTTCTAAGATACAAAGTTTTTTACTCCGTAAATTTTTTCAGTGAAATTTTTCTATGTTTAAAATTTTAAAAATTCATCAAATATTTTTATTAAATTCATGTTAAATCAGTTTTTGAAACTCTAATTTATTTTATAAGTTTTGAATTTTTTTGCATATATCAATTTTCATCTGTAAGGATTTTTCTCGTATGGATTTTACGAGTTTTGGACTTCCAATCAAGATTCTTTTCATTATTTCATTTCCAAAATTTTGTTTATGTTTGTTAATTTTAATTTTAGTTTTAATCATTTATTTTATTTTATTTTAATTTTTGATTTTTCAACTAGTTTCATGGAAACTAATCTAATTAGATTCAAACTTCTGTTTACCAATTTAGTTTGGTTTTAACCATGCCATTAGGTGATCTTATCTTGATCATCATTATAAAAAATGAGTCATAGCTAACAATACACTTTAATTAAATGCATTATTATCGTTAATTGTAATTATCATGAAAAATAATAAATAAAAATCATTAACAATAATAAGAATTTTCAGCTAAGTGGATTTTTTTCACCCCTTTACCGAACCTCACCTTATAAATAAGGGGAGGATTTTTCATTTGAATTGGCTTTCAAGAAAAAAAAACTAAAAATACTAAGTTATTTTCAAGTTCTAGAGCTTTTTAAGGTATATTTTCTTTTAAAAGCTTTAGTTTTTGTTAATTTCATTAGCTTTTCTTCCTTTTAGTGAGCTAAAATTATGCTTTAGCTTATGGATTTTAATCCATGTTGAAAGGCTAAGCGTAATAGCTATGAGCTATTTCTTTAATTTGTTGATTATGATTTATTTTTCTTAACAATAGTTTAATTTTTCTCATGAAATTGTTGTTGTTGACATGATGTTGATCTTTTGTGCTATGATGTTTAATTTGGAATGTATATATGATCATATGGATGTTATTTTCTTTGGTATTTTCTTGTTGATATGTTGGAATAACATTTTTATATGTCTATTGTTGATGATTTCTTACATGATGATGTTGATTTGTGCTTGATAAAGCTAGGATATATGATTATTGAGTGAAAAAATTTTGTTTGATGGGTTATTTGATGTTGGCCAAATTTAAATGTAGGTGCGTATGATGATTTTTTTCAATTTTATGGCTATTTTATAAATATAGAAAGTTTAGGACTAATTAGTAAAAAAATAATTTCAAGTTATTCAATGCTTGGTCGATACCGTCCTATATATTTAGTAATGTATTTTATGCATTTTATCATGTTAAAGTACACTTTTTGGATATATGGGTTTGTTTTGTAATTTTAAAAAGTTTAAGGGTTTATGTGTAAATATTAAAAAATTTGTTCTAAGGCTAAAAGTAATTGGCTTAACCTTTTAATTTTTGGATATGATTTTTGTGTGGATTTTGATATTTTTGATGTTTAAGTTTGTAAGGACCAATTTGCAAATTTAGAAAACTTATGGAACCATTAGGAAGACCTAACTTTTAGGTTAAAATGGTCATTTCTAACATTAAATTTCTCCATTTAGGACATTATAATTATTTTTAGCATTCTTCCAATCCTTTGGTATGAAATGTTAAAGGAACCTTCGTATTCATCTGGTTCTTCGAGAGGGTACAAAATATAATTTTTGAAAGGTTTAGTGGCTTAGTTACAATTTTTTCATTTTAGGTTACTTTATATCTAAATTACCTTTTTAGGGTAAAAAAGTCATTTCTTATCATTTGTGTCTTTTAGGGCCACCAAGATGCTTTCAAGAGAAAATAGTCTCTAAGGGTATTCTAGTAATTTCCCTTAGAATCAAGTTCGATGTAGTCATCGGGATGCTTTTATGACAAAGGTGTGCATTTAGGATAGGTTCACCCTTTTATGATCATTTTCGAGTCTTTTAGGGTTACCGAGATAATTTCATGTTAAAGGTATACCTCAAAGGGATTTTGGTAATTTTGCATTAGAATTAAGTCCTATGTGATTATTGGGATACTTTCATGTTGAAGGTACACATTAGGGATACATTCATTATTTTGACTGTTTTTGAGTATTTTAGGATTATCGAGATACTTTCATGTCAAAGGTATGGCATTTTTGTAATTTTGCATTAGAATCAAGTCCTAAGTGATTATTGAGATACTTTCATGTCAAAGGTACACAAGTTTATCATTTTAGATTGTTTTCGAGTCTTAGGATACTCTGTTAATATTTTTCATAAAATTAGAGTTTTTAGAAAATCAAGAATCGAGGCAATGTATCTAAGTTAAAACAATACGTGAAATTTCTCCTACAATATGAAAAAGGTTTTATGGATTATTTTAATAACGAGATATCCTTTTTAAAAAAAAATTATGATTTTTCTATTTTTGTAAAATAAAACCTTTTGTATTCCTCCGTTTCTCTAATAGGATACAAGATATATTTTAGTTTTTAAAACCTTTCGTATTCCTTCAGCTCTCTATTGGGGTACGAAAAAGAATAATAAAAACTTTTGTGTTCTTTTGATCCTTTAGTAAGGTGTGAAACTTGATTTTTCCATATGAAATAATAAATTTAGAATATTATTTTAATATATTGGAATTATAATTAAATAGCAGATTTTCAAACCAAATAAATATAAAAATTTAGGTTAACATATAATTAATAAGGTACTGATTGCCAAGCATGATAAGAAGGATTGATCCTTACTTGTGATTGTAACTGACTTCTGGACCATTTCATGTGATCTCTAGCATTCACATAGACCTCAAAGTTTATTTTCAAGGGTTTCGTAACTCTTGAAAAATAAACTTTGATAGGTAACCAATCTCACTTAGCCAAAATAGATTGGTGGTGACTCTAAGATAAATGGTTGTTTCGTAAAGACTATTTGGGGTTAAGTGTAGTAAGCGATTCATGTCGACAACTTGTCCTTAAACATGAAAAATAAGAAAAATAATAATGATACGACCCCTAAAATAAAAAAAATAATGCATATATATAGGAATGAGGGGTACACCCACCATTTTATGTTGGGTTGGTTAAGATTTGTATCCTGGCCATGTTGCGATAGCTTGGTGACTCTGCTAGGGATTAGTTAGAGAGTTAGGCCTAAATTTTTATTAATTTGGTTTCAACTAGTATTAAGTTTTCGAAGGAATTTTTTTTACTATTTTAAAAATTTGTTAATTTTGTTAATCTATTTTTGTGTTTTTTGTCTCTTTGTGTTTGAGGATAGGGGTTTTTGTTTTTAATATCGCATCAAAAAAAAAGTTTGTTTATCCTTCTGCACACTAAGCACGTGCAGTAGTTCTCCTCCAGATCTGTGGAGGGGGTATAGGTGATCCAATAATTTAGGAGAAGGTGAAGTAGTTGTGAAGTGTTAGCCTTTTTTTGGGCTAGTGAAAAGCCTACTGGATGTAAATTGCTACACTTGCTCAAGGTGTTAGCCTCATTATGGCATGGAAGATACTCGAATTTAAATTTTTTTGAATAAACTTGCGATAGGTAAGGATAAGGTATCTTGGTAGTCCTTTTTGAGCTTAGAGAATTCATGAACTGATTTAAAGGTTTGACATTAAACTTTATATAGTGAACTATATTGGTTGTGCCCAAAATGATGCCTAAATTTAGGCATCACCAAAGGTTAGGGACACACGAAGGGATAAAGCTACCTTTTTCTCTTTTTATTTTATTTTATTTAAACACTTTGATACTTATTTGAATAATTTATGATTTTCATTTATTTAGATAATTCATAATTACGTTATTTTTTATTTTATTCGGATTTAATATTTCTTGTGGATATTGACTTATGTCTTTTTTTTTCTTTTTTGGTGCATTTCACTCATATGCATAAAAGGACACTTGCTTCAAAATAAAATTTTGACGTAGATCAATTTTCATTTAACTTTATGGCTGAACAATTGGATGTAGCAATTATTTCCAAAGACTTTAAGGAAGTTTGTTCCGAGTTAGAATTTAATTAGAAAAAGTATAGGGATTGCATATCAAAGAGTTATGTGTTAAAACTGCCTAAACTTACACATCTGGATGTCCATCAGAATAATTTGAAAGAGTTTGCAGAGATATGGGATTAATGGGGAGATACTAAGTGGACACAGTTTATTGAAAAGTATGGGCAGATCACACACCTTCTTAAGATACAGTTTGATGAGCAATTAGTTTGGGCTATGATCGAGTTTTGGGATCCATCATTTCCATGTTTCTCTTTTAGTCAACATGACATGACTCCAACTGTGGAAGAGATCTTAGCTTTGCTCAGACTTAGACCTTTGCAGATGAGGTTCATTTACTATAAGGAATGCAATCTGACTAGCTTCCATAAGAAACTAGGTAAAGTTCTTGGCATAGACTTTAAGATAGGTCGCCATTTTATTGAACAAAAAGGGAACGCTGGTGTTATTTCATAATAGTTTTTGTGAGAATACTTTTGGGTACACTTTAACACTAAAAAGGCCTTTGATGCATTCGCCTTGATATATATGGCTTGGCTTTCAAGGGTATTAGGGCATGTAGAAGTAGCAATGGTAGACTTGTTCAGTTGGTTAGAAAGAAATATGCATCTAGTCCTAACCATTGTAGCAGAAATAATCTGAGCACTCAATACATGTCGAAAGAGAGGTCAAGGTAGATCTTTCGAGAATGCTCTATTATATAAATGGGGTCAAAGTCATTTTTGGGCTCAAAGTACTAAGAAGGTCAAATCCTATTTCTCCTATTATATCTTTCTTCAAGAGTTTATTAAGAAATAGTGGCCTGAATTAAGAACCAAGAACCAATTAGTTCAAACACTTGAGAATTTTTCTCATGATTATATAACCTGGAGAACACCTTAGTTCTCGCTAAAACCCTTTGTCCATTGGTGTGTTAATTTACTTTTTTTTTTACCTCTATTTGGTATATACGGCACTATGGGTATACATTATTATTGGTTTGCAGACAATATAGGTCACAGTAGTTTATTCCTAAGACTTCGATATAGCTAGTATGGATGGATATATCTAGGGAGAATTATAGAAAAACACTTTAGGCAGTTGCTTTACATTGGAAGGAGAGACATAAGTTAGGGTTATACGCATATACAGAATAGACCACTCTTAAGTTATGATGCTTGGAGAAAAATCCATGGATGTGACTTGATTATTCCCGGCACAGATAGGGTTGATCTTCAAGTATGTATCCAATCAAGCCTTTCATGCCTTTCGAGGTTGATTTGATTAAGGAGGAAGTTGTCAAAGAATAGAAAAAAGAGTGATGAGCCTATTTGAGAATGAAGATAGGAGTAAAAAGAAAAGAAGTAGAAAGAATAGAAGAAAATTATAATTTAATAAAGAATAATTAGATTGAGCAGAACAGGAAACTAAACTTTATCAGGATATCTAGGGACTCTAGTTGGAAATTTTAAGGGAATGATGGAGGAAATGCATAAGGTTCTTGAGGAATTTGAAGTTTAGAAAGCCTAAGCATTGGAAAAAGAAGTTAGAAGGGCGATTTTTGATAGGGAAAGAAAAGAACATGTAGATACTTGTCTCCATGTAAGAAGGTTCATTGAAAAGAATATGCAACTTCAAACTACTTTGGGATAAGAATAGGAAAGGGTATCTCGATTACTTAAAGAAAAGGAAGCCCTTATTATAACTATTATGGAGGTAGGACTAGAATTACAATGGTGAGGAGACAATATTTATGCTTTGGTATAAGCTTATTAGGATAGGGATGCATATTGGGATGACAAGTTATGGTGGGCTATGATGAGCTCCAAAGATGGCAAGCTAGTGTGAAGGGTAATAGATGTACCATGATTATCTCAAGGAGCCGATTTACTCATCTATCATCCAAACAAGAAATATGTTAGAAAAAATTAAAGTCTTATAGATGCAGATTAATCCAGTAAGAGAACAAAAGCATACTATGCTTTAGCTTTTAGAGAACACTCAGAAACTATATGATCAAGTTAGGACTTTCTATGGATGTAATCCCTATATGATTAATAATGTGAATATATGGTTAGTCACAAAAGTTAATAGAAAATTTTTGCATTTAAATTTTTTTTTTAAAGCATGCATCCCTATAAGCGCATTCATTCATACATGCATACTCATATATAATTATTAATTTCACCAATTCATAAATAAAATCTAACTTAAGGAAATTCTGAATTTTCTAGGGTTTTAATATTGCAAGTTTAGAGAAACCAACCAAATCACCACCTACTCATCGGTGCTATACTTAATATAGAATGGGAAGAATGGCTGAAGACCATTTAGCAAGGCTTGAATGATTGAAATCAAGTCATCGGGAGGTCTAAGAGGCCATGGTGAAAAACTGGGAAAAATTACAACTATAAATCACCAGAATGATGGAATTGCTCATGGCTAAGGAGCCAACCTATGAATAGTTAAAAATTATCATCGATACTCCTACCGAGGGATCGATAGGGTACAAGCTGAAAGACAACCTATTAATATTTAGGATACACAGTCAGCATGCTCGCAATTTATGTAGCTAGCCAACAAGAAAAATATACCTTGGCCACTAGCCATCCACATCGATCTTAACACTTCTGCATAAAAGATAGATGTAAAAACCATAGTCGCGCAAGAAAAGTCAGCGAGTCCTAGTATTCATGAGGAAAAAAGGCACAAATAGAAAGGCAAAACACCAGTTGAAATAAGGAGTGAAAAAGGAAAGTTACAACTCCATGAAAGAAGACTAAAAGCTATAGAAGGGGTCATATTGTATAGCAGAGTTGATGTTAAAGATCTTAACTTGGTTCTAGATCTGGTGATTCTACCAAAACTTAAAATGCCTAAATTTGAGAAATACAAGGGTGCTACAGCCCCTCAAGCACATACCAAGATGTGCATTCAAAAAATGGCTAGATATGCTCAGAATGACAAGCTTCTAACTCATTACTTCAGAAAAACTTATCAAAATCAGCCCTTAGATGGTATAATGATAAAAACCATGCCCAGATCTAATGTTGGAGCAATTTGCCAAATGTATTTGTGTAATAATATAAACACATGGCCAAATGGATAGCAGATAAGCTAACTCAATAGAGCATGAAAAAGAAATTTACAGAACCTTTCAAGGAATATTGACAAGGGTGGAGAGATATGGCCTCTTAAGTTCAACCTCTGTTAATAGAGAAGGAGACTATAATGCTTCTCATAAATACTCTAGGCCTTCCCTATTATGATAAACTGATAGGGAATCTAACCAGAATTTCACTAACCTTATTATATTAGGGGAAATTATTGAGACAATCGTAAAAGTTGAAAAATCACAACTGGTGAATCTTTCACTGGAAAAAAGATAGAACCTAGCAAAAAAAAAAAGAGACTCCTTCGTTAATTTTGTTAGACAACCTTACAACCAAGACCTTGCCCTTATTACCAAAATTAAGGTCAACAATCTCAAAATACTGATTCTTTTAATGTACCTTAAATTATTGCTCCATCAAACCCACAAACCACTATCCAAATCCCTTTATCAAACTAAGGCTAATAACAATAAACCAGTCCAAAGAATTAATTAGTTTAGACCTCATTACAAGTCTCTTCCTTATTCTTATAAGAAAATACTTGACAAGCTTCTAGAAGCTTAATTAATAGCTCTTAGTTTCTCTAAACCATATGAGGGTAATTTTCTCAACTGATATAATTTGAATGCCCACCATCATGATCATACGGTGGCTGGTCACTAAATCAAGAAGTATCCAGCTTTTAAGAAAAAGGTTTAGCGTCTTCTTGAAGCAAGTGCTTTTAAATTCAATAATATTCTAGGACCTAATGTTGCTGCAAATCTTTTGTTTGATCATCCTAAGCCCAAAATTAATGTTTTAACTGCTAAAGAAGTGCGATTGGTGAAGAAAAATATCCAAGAAGTTAGAACCCTAATGGAAAAATTTTAGATGATCTTGATTGAAGGCAAAATCCTTGGTCAGAATTAAAAAAGCATTGAGAACCAATCTGATCTTGGGGCTAACTTTGGAAGTTTGACATGACTTCTGGACACACTTTGCAAGAATGTTCAAAATTTTTAGTAATGGTCCAAAGTATGATGGATAGGGGCAAAATTGAATTTTATGAAAAAATCGATCAAGAAGAAAAAAGGTCAATCAATATGACCGATAAAGGGCCTTACAACCATCCTACAGTGTCAGTCGCCCTCTTATTATTTACTTCAATCAATCAAAGGCTTCTCCTCCTAAAATCAAATGTGCTTTTAGATTTATCATCAAAATGTCAATGCCCTTTCCATATAAAGACAAGAAACAAGTGCCATAGAGTATGATGGTGAAGTAATAATCCTATAAGTTGCTACAAGCCAACTAGCTATCGTCGATATAACCGGGGTTAGTCATGTAACATGAAGTGGGTGACATTATGGCCATGACACTAGTGAAGATGATGCCAAAAGATAATTAGAGGGACTAACATCTAGAAAAGCCACAGTTGCTGAAGATGTCCCAATAAAAGTCCAAGAACTGGTAAGGAAAAAAGAAGCGGTTAAATTTCTTAAGTTTATAAAACATACTAAGTATAGCATTGTAGAGCAATTGAAAGAAGATCAAAATACCTTATTAAAAGTTCTTAACTAGGCTATGTTCCTTAAGGTATATCTAGAAACAAACTTGATCACCTCGTAAACAATATTATTGCTAACAATTTTATTTCATTTAACGATGATAATATACCTTTATGAGGGACTACTTTTACAAAAGCCTTTCATCGATAACAAATTGCAATGGCATCATATTACCAAGGTTTTTATTGAAAATGGATCAACTTTCAATGTAATGCCCTTGATCACTCTTTCTCGCTTGCTGGTGGACGCCAACCAAATTAAAGATAGCCAAACAATTGCCAAGGCATTTGATGGAACAAAAAAGAGAAATCTAAG
>JBBYHL010018743.1:25176-106509 GCA_038381835.1 Adansonia madagascariensis
CTGGTGGACGCCAACCAAATTAAAGATAGCCAAACAATTGCCAAGGCATTTGATGGAACAAAAAAGAGAAATCTAAGAGATTAGTTTAATTACTTTCAATATCAATCTGTGCCCATTCAACGTAGGGTTTCATGTCAAGGATATCATCCTAGCATATAACTGTTTATTGGGGTGACTATGGATTCATTCTGCCAGTGCTGTACTAATCATCATTTATTAAAAAGTCAAATTTATAATTAATGAAAAAGTGGTCAACATATTCAAGGAAGAAGATGTCATAGCCATGAATTCTATTAAGGCCTCATATGTTAAGATAAATTTTAAAGTTGAAGAGTGCTCATTTTAAACTTTTGAGATTGTTCACGCCACTATTTTGGTAGAAGGGTCTATAATCTTGAAACCCAAGCTTTTAAAGAGCATTTACATAAGCCTTAAGCTTTTGGTTGGAAGAGAGGCCCGACATGGAAGAGGGCTTGGATGATATTTATAAAGGATAAGTTAATCCATCAATATAGTGGGTAAAAGAGACAAACATGGGTTGGGTTTTAAGTTAGAGTAAAGTTAGAAAAAAATAGAGAACAAATTAAGAAAAAAAGTCAACCCAAGCCATCAGTTAGGAATTAAGTAGAAAATAACTCTTTACCCTTCTCTAAAAGAAATTTTTCGTAGTAAAAGGGTCATTAATAAAAAAACCAGAGAAAAATAAGAATGTTGTAATAGTGATCAATGAAACTTTCGTGATGTGTCAAGTGGCCATTGTTGGAGAAAATAGTGAGGAACCAAATGAAGATCATAGAATCTACCCATGTCTTCTTGAATATATATGGAAGAATTAGACTATAATCGAGAACACTATAGTGTTTAGGCCATTTCTAGAGTAATTCCAGGAACACACTTTGACATCTAAAGATTATTTTTATTAAGGAACTTAAAGTGTAAAATTACTATTTTTAGAAATGAAATACATATAACCTTTTGTTTATCTATAACTTTTTGTTTATCTTTAATTTCTTTCATATTAATATTCCTTTTTCCTTGTTACATACATATATGTAAATCATGACATGTAGTTGTTTATCCATTTTTTCCTTTTACTTTACAAATCTCTTGATTAAAGAAAAGAAGATGATCTTAATCAGGATTTAAGGGTTGATTTTGAATGGTTATTTACTCGAACAAAGTCAATTTCAAAGAAAATGTTGAATATCATACTTTTGCTCTGGTCTAGACTATAAAAATGTTTAAAATACATGTTGTTCATAGTACATGGCTGATCACCAGAATAAATCCAATCAAATACCTCTTTAAAGCATCAACGTTTCAGGATGGATAGCTAAGTGGCAAGTCTTGTTATCAGAATATGGTATAGTTTATGTGAGTTAGAAAGCCATAAAAGAAAGTGCCATTGCTGAATTTCTAGCAAGTTAGGCACTTGATGATTACCAACCTTTAGACTTTGATTTCCCTGGTAAAGAATTGATGAATATCTCAGTGGAGGAGCAAGGAGAACAACTTAAGGAGTCAATGTGGAAAATGTATTTTGATAAGGCTTCAAATGCTCTGAGTCATGGAAATGGGGCTATCTTGATATCTTGAAAAAGAGATTACTATCTTCCAATTACCAAACAGATTTCTATTGCACAAATAATGTAGCAGAATATAAGGCATGTGTCATAAGATTTCGAACAGCCTTAGAAAAGCTTGATCGTTGAAAGTTTATGAAGACTCTGCTTTGGTAATTTATTTGCTACATAGAGAATGGGAAACTTAAGATTCGAGGCTATTACAGTTCAAAAAGTTAATTCTAGAACTTCTGAACAAGTTTGAGAAAGTGGAATTTATCCATTTACTTTGGGATGATAATCAAACAGTAGATGCCTTAGCCCCCTTACCTTGGCATTCAATGTAAATTATGGGCAAAGAATGATCCCAATCTAGATGAGTATATAAAAGTCTCCTGTTCATTGTCATAATATCAAAGCAGAAGTTGATTACAACCTATGGTATTATGATATTAAAAGATACCTCAAGGATTGAGTGTATCCAGACAATGCTTTTAAAAAATGATAAAAAAAAACTTTAAGGAGGATAGCAATGAGTTTTGTTCTAGATGATGAGATTCGCTATAAGGAAAGTCATGATTATACATTGTTAGGATGTTTGATGTTGTCGAGGAACCAAGAATCTTAGAAGAAGTACATGAAGGGGATTATGGAATTCATGGTAATGGACACAAAATGGCAAGGCAAATCATGAGATTGGGCTATTTTTAGATGACCATAGAAGGTGATTGTATCAAGTATGTCTGTCAATATCACAAATGCTAAGTCTTTGTTGATAAAATGCATAAACCATTTTCGCCATTACACCTCATAAACCGCACCGTGGCTTTTCTCTATATGGGGCATGGATATTATTAGACCAATTACCATTCGAATTGTAATCGTTTCATTTTGGTGGCTATAGATTACTTCACCAAATGGGTCAAAACAGCCTCCTATACAAATATGACAAGGTCAACAGTGATAAAATTCCTAAGAACCAACATCACTTGTCAATTTAGGATCCCCAAAAGAATTATAACAGATAACACCTCTAATTTAAATAATAAATTAATGATAGAGGTGTTTACTCAGCTTAAAATTTCACATCATAATTTAGTCACATACCGTCGAAGTATGAACAGAGTCATAGAGGCAAACAATATGAACATAAAAAAAATTATAGGGAAAATGGTGAAGACTTATAAGGATTGGCATGAAAAGCTTCCCTTATTCTTCTTGGCTTACCAAACTTTAGTTTAAACTTTAATTGGGGCAATGCCTTACTCGTTGGTCTATGGTACGGTAGCCATTCTACCAATTGAAGTTGAGATCCCTTTACTTTAAATAGTGATGGAAACCAAGTTAGAGGAAGCGAGTGGGTTTGAGACTGCTATGAATAATTAAATTTCATTGAAAAAACTGGTTGAAGATGATTTATTATGGATGAATGTACCAGAAAAGAATAATGAAAGCCTATGACAAGAAAATTCATCCAAGGTAATTCCATAAAATGGGATTGGTGCTAAAAAACTCCTTCCTATCCAAAAAGATCCACAGGGCAAGTAGGCATCTAATTAGGAAAGGTCTTATGGGGTTCAGAAAGTATTTTCTACAGGAGCATTAATTTTGGCAGAAATGGATAGGGATATTTTACCAAACCTTGTCAATTCTAACAATGTAAAGAAATATTATGCTTAAAAGGTAGTGTCATAAGAAAAATAAAAAAAATTAGATAAAAACCCAAAAAGGGCATCCGATCCAAGGCAATAAAAAAGGAAGGCTTCAAGTTAAAAATCCAAAAAGGGTAGCTCATGCATTGGGTAAAGAATAAACAAAGTAGAATGGGTTAAAAAGTTAAGAATGGAAAGAAGGACATGGTGTTGTCAGAAGCATTATCTAGAGATAGATTTTCACAAGAGTAAACATCCTGTTTAGAAGAAATCTTTAAAAACCTAATTAAAAGATTTTGTTTATTTGTGAAATATCAAAATTACCTTTGTACCTTACCCCTACTATTATTTCTATTGAAAAACCATTATTGTAGTTTCTTTTCATATTGTATCTTCTTCCTTTGTTAAAATAAAAACATAATTTCATCAATAACTTTTGATAGATTATCTTTTAATTAGGATAACGTTTCTGTTAAATAATGATTAACATTTAAGGAATGGAAAATAATTAAAAAAATAACAAATTAATTTTTTTACATTACTTTGGAACGTGGTCAAAACATTGCAGGGACCTTGGTTAATATTTCAAATCTTTTGGACACTTTAGGGAAGGTTAGGGTGGACAGATGACATTTCCAAACAATAGGGATACATGGTTAAAGAACATCCTAAAAAGGAAGATAAGTCCTTTTAAATGATTTCTTAGAAGAAAAAATTCAAAGATTTGATTCTTTAACCATTAGGATATCATCACTTTTATCCATTTATTTTGACTATTGATGGGATTTTAAACATTTTCTTGATTTTTTCTCTTATTGAGAGAAAGAAGAGAGTTATAACATTTTCTATGAGATACCTTTGACTCTAAAAATAAGGGTAATTATATTTTGTCTACAAAAATTCATGAAGATGCCTTCCACTACAAGCTTAGGTAATGGTTTCCTTTGCCGAAAAGAAAAAGAGATATATGCAATACTTTCTGAAGATGTCTTCAACTACAAGTTTAGGCACTGACTCCTTTAGCTAAAAAGAAAAAAAGATATCTTTAACATTTTCTAAAAAGGCTTTCATCACCAAGTAAAGGCATAGGCTCACCTCATAAATTGTGAAACAAAGAAATATCTATCTCACATAATAAAAGAATGCCTTTAATGCTAAATATGGGCTAGATTAGAGTTATTCATAATGAAGCACATAATCGAAAAGAAAACTCATGGAAAGACATCATATGCACATTTCATGCATATTCATTTGCATTTAATGATCTGTAGATCAAAAAGTTAAACATGACATGGGAAAAACTATTCAATATGTTAACTTCCTCATAACCAAAAGGTAAGTCTCGAATCCTTTCAAATATTCTGAATATTAGGCATTATTAGTTATGTTGACTACTATGGTTTTGCCATGGTCAACCTATCCAACTTGGGTTCAATCTTAGTCTCCTCTAGTTGATATTATTATTTCGCCATGGTCAACCCTTTTCTGAATTAGGTTTCACCCTAGTCACTTTTCATTAGCTTGTATGGTTTTATCTCGGCCAACCCTTTTTTAACTTAAGTTTTACCTTAGTCACCGTTCATTAGTTCGTATGGTTAAGTCTTAGCCATTTTCTTTTCGACTTAGGCTTCACCGTAGTCAGCCTTAGTTGGTTCATATGGTTATGTCCCAGCCATCTTCTTTTTGGTGAAATCCCAACCAACTCTTTTCAACTTAGGTTTTGCCCTGGTCACCCTTAGTTGGTTCGTATGGTTGGTTTCACCCTAGTTACCCAAAGTTGGTTTGTATGGTTTTGTCCCGACCAATCCTTTTTCAACTTAGGTTTCACCCTAGTCACCCAAAGTTGGTTTGTATGGTTTTATCTAGGCCAACTCTTTTTTGATTTATTTTGCCTTAATCACCCAAAGTTAGTTCGTATGGTTTTGTCCTAGGCAAACTCTTTTCGACTATGGTCTCACCCTAATCATCCTTAGTTGACTATTATAGTTTCACCCTAGTCAACCCATCCGACTTAGGTTTTGCCCTGATCAACCCATCGACTATGGTTACACCCTGATCACCCCTAGTTGACTAATATTATTTCACCATAGTCGACTAATATCATTTCACCTTAGTTAACCTATTAGATTTAGGCTTCTTTGTTAGCTCTTTTAACTTAGGTCTCACCCTCGGCTTAAGGTTTTAACTCTCGTTTTTTTTATTTTAATGTACATGTTTATTTTTTACTTTTCCAAACTTTATAACTCCAATAAAATTATGTCTATTTGATCTTTGTCCTACTATTGATTCTCAGTAACGAATAAAGATAGGTGACCATTATAGAACCTAATTTTATCTAGGTCTTTTTTATGATAGTCCTAAATATCTGAGATTTAAAACTTAACAACCACATTTATTAGGAACGATCTTCTCCTAATGACTTCCATATTTTCAAGACCTTTTTTAGTCATCCTTAAATGGTTGTATGTTCATGTGATAGAAAAAATGCCATTTTGGGCCCTAGTTTCAGATGTACGGGATGAATATTTAAAAGAAAAACTATTTTTCAACATTTTCTTGTCAAATTTTGGAAATCTATTTCTGTAAGTGTTATCATGGTCAAATTTCCCATTTATAAGTTTTTTTGATAATTGTTCATAAAATTTGGAAAGTTGACTGTCGTATATTTGTACCAATACTTATGTGGTATTTATGCCAATATGCACTTTGAAAAATAAAAAGTATTCAAGAAAAAAATTGTATTGGCATTTTTTTATGACAAGAAACCAAGTTGGCAACTTTTCTAACTATTTTTGAATTTCTCACTATATGACAAGTATTTTGCTCACGAATTTTTTGGTAAAAATTTATTTTGGATTTCAAATATTTATATTTACTATTTTATAAATCAATGTTTTGAATATCTAACTCATTTTATATAAGTTTTAATGTATATTCTTGAAATTTTCTTGGTTTTAAAATATGAGTTTTCCTTTATTAGTAAAATTTTTAGTGAAATTTTCTCTGGATTTGAACTTTAAAATTTTTTAAATATTTCCATTTAACTACCATTAAATTAGTTCTTCAAAATTCATTTTATTTTATGAATTATTCATTTTTTTAAGAATTTCCCTATTTTTAAGATACAAAGATTTCTACTCTCGTAAATTTTTTCAAAGGAACCTTATTGAGTTATAATTTTTAAAATTCTTTAAATATCTTCATAAAACTCATATTAAATCAATTTTTCAAAATTCAATTTTTTTGTGAGTTATAGAATTTTTTCTTGTTTTTAAGATGCATAGTTTTTTACTTCATAAATTTTTTCAATAAGATTATTTTTAGTTTATAATTTTTAAAATTCTAGAAAAAATATTATTAAATCCACGCTAACTTAGTTTGTAAAAATTTAATCTATTTTATGAGTTTTATATATTTTTTTATGAATAACAATTGTCCCGAGAAGATTTTTCTTATAAAATTTTACGAGTTTGCTATTTTTAATATTTTTTATCTTGTACATAAAAATTGTGATTAGAATAAATTAAAGTGATCATATAAAATTTTGTTTCAAATACATAATTTTTAATTTTTACAATTTAATCCTTTTAATTAATTTTTATGTTATAATTTTACATATTAATACACATATCATACAAATTCTCTAGAAATTAATGAGGTCATGCATGACATAATCCATTAGAAGACAATATTAATAAATTTAAATTAGATCAATTAAAAAAGTAATATTTATAAAATAAAAAAATATAGAAATAAATTGTCTAGAAAAGCCTAGAAGGCTTTTGACCAAGGACTGTTGCTTTAGCACTTGGCTTAAACATTCCCCTATAAGTAAAATAAGGTTGTTTTGTTTATGAGTTTTTGGAGAAAATTAAAAAAAAAAACACTGAAAAGCTTATATAGTATATAGTTTTCAAGTTTTTATTTTCAACTTATAAATATTTAATCTCTTTAGTTTTCTTTAGTTTTCTTCATTTTGATTCATTCCTATTCTTATTTATTGGTTAAAATCATGTTAATGCTCATGTATTTTCATCCACGTTGAAAGGCTAAACATGATGACTTAGAAAATTTTTTGTATTGTTATTTTTGTTTTTTAGTAAAATCTTGTTTTTTATATAAAATATTATTTTTGTTGTTGTGATTTTGATTTTGTTGCATTTATGTTGATGTTTATATTATTCCTTTCATGGTGTTTTGATGTTAATATATCGATTAGTGTATTAGTATATTTATTTTATGATTTTATTCTTGTTTATATTTAGTAATAATTATTTATGTTCATTTTTGTATTTTTTATATCAAAGCATGTTTATATTTAATATTTTCCACCTTGACTGAATTTGATTGGAATTGATGATGATAATTTTGTGCTTAATTTTTTTTATCTTTTCATGGTTTTTAGATTATTTTATAATGTTAGTAAACATAGAGATTAAATTGTAAAATGTCTAATTTTTTTTGTTGCAACATGCTTGCTTGGCCGAATCCTCTTAGCATTATAGAGGAAGTGTTTTAGGCATTTTCAAACACGTTTTATGCATTTTCTGCATTTTAGGAGTTATTGTGTAATTTTAAAAAGTTTAGGGACTAAATTGTAAGATATGGAAATATTATGTTTTATGGCTAAAAGTGCCCAGAAGAATCTTTATATATTTTTTTGCCAAGATTTTTGTGTTGATTCTCATCTGGTTTGATGATCGTTTGATGATTTTTTGTTTTTCACGTAGGGACCTAAATGCAAAATTAAAAAAGTTTAGGGATTATATAGTAAACTTTAGTATTTAGGGGGTAAAATGATCATTTTTGTCATTTTTAAATATTTCTATTATTCCTATGGTCCTTCGTAGGGGTATAGAAATTTTTAAAACTTTTCGTATTCTCTCGGCTCTCCATAGGGTACGAAATGAAATTTTCAAAGTTTAGGGGCTTAATTGTAATTTTTGCATTTAAGCCAATTTTAGAATTTTAATTTCCTTATTTAGAATATATTCATGATTTTATCATCATTTTAGTGTCTATTAGGGTATCGGGATACCTTCACGTCGAAAATATAGCCTAAGGGTATTTTGGTAATTTTTTTTAAAAAATCAAGTCTTATATTGTAATCGAGATGCTTTTATTACAAAGGTGTATATTTACAATAGATTCATGATTTTATCATCATTTTACTATACATTAAGGTACTAGGATGCTTTCATGTTTAAGGTATACCTTTAGGGTATTTTACTAATTTTTCATAAAATTGAGTCCTAGATAAGAATTGGGATGCTTTTATGTTGAAGGTTTATATTTAGGATAGGTTTATCATTTCATCATCATTTTTAAAGTTTTTTTAGGGTTACCAGGATACTTTTACATCGAAGATATACCTTAAAGGCATTTTAGTAATTTCACATTAGAACCAAGTCCTATGTGGTTACTAGGATAATTTTATATCAAAGATACACATTAAGAAGGGTTCATCATATTAGATCATTGTCGGGTCTTAGGGTTAACATTTTAATATAATCAGATTTTTTTAATTAAGGCAATATCTTCGAGTTAAAATAGTGCATAAAAATTCTCCTAATGTATGAGAGGGATTTTATAGATTATTTTGACAATGAGATATCCTTTTAAATAGAAAGTCAAAATTTTTAATTTTCATAAAAATAAAACCTTTTGTATTCCAGAGGCTTTTCTAGTGGGGTGTAAAAGATAATTTTATTTTTTAAAACCTTTGTATCCCATAGGTTCTCTAGTAGGATACAGTAAAGAATGAAACATTAAACCTGACTTTCTCATAATAATAAATTTCTTTAATAAAATATTATATATGGAAATCAAAATGAAATATTAAATATTGAAACCAAATAAAAATCAAAATTTAAATTAACATATGATTAATAATGTATTGATTTTTGGGCATCATGAAAGGGTTGATCATTACTTGTGATTGTAATTGACTTTTGGATCCTTTCACATGATCTTTAGTATCAATGTGGACCTTGGGTTTTGTTTTTGGGGTTTTGTAACCCTTAAAACATAAACTTTGATAGGTGATCAATTTTACCTAATAAATAGGTCAATTGTGACTCTAAAACAAATGGTCGTTTCATGACAACTATTTAGAGTTGAATGGAGTGAGCAATTCATCTCGATAACTCAATCCCCAGACATGAAAAATAAGAAAAATAATGATATGGGCCTTAAAAATAAATGAATAATGATATACTGATATATATATGAGTAATAGGTACACCCGCCATCTTAAATCGAGCTAGTCAGTATTCGTATTCAGGCCATGTTATGATAGTTTGGCGACTCCTGTGGGGACAAGCTAGGGAGTTGAGCCTAAAATTAATTATGTGTTAAATAAATTTTGATTAATTTGGTTTCCATAAATATTTAATGATAATTCTTGATATTTCAAAAAAAATTCTTTTATTCTCACCCTAATTCATTTTTGTACTTCTTTGTTTCTTTTTGAGGATTTAGGATAGAGGTTTTATTTTAATGATATCTCACAAGAAAAGTTTATTTGTCTCTTCACACCCACTGAGCACGTATGTAGTAGTTTCTCTTTCAGATCTCTAAAAGGGGCATAGGTAGCTAATATTTTAAGTGGAGGTGAAGTAGCTTTACCTTTTGAGGTGTCAGCCTCTGTTTGGGCTAGTAAAAAGCCTACCGAGTGTAAATTCCTATGCCTACTCAAGGTGTTAACCTCGTTACAGGCATGGAAGACATTCTCATTTTGAATTAAACCTTTTCCGACATAAACCCATGATGGGCAAGGACTGGGTACCTTGTTAGTCCATTATGGGCACAGGGAGCGATTTGGGAACCGATCTAGAAGCCTGTCCTATACCTCATATAGTGAACCTTACTGATCTCCCAGTTGAAACCATGATCGATTTTAGACATCACCAAAATTTAAGGACACATGAAGGGATAAATCTACCTTTCTCTTTCTTGTCTCTTTTTATTTGATTATTTATGTTTATTTAGATGATTCATTATTGTATTCTTTCTCCCTGTTAAATTTTATTATTATTTGGATTTATTATTTCTTATGGATACTAACTTATCTATTCTTTTTCTCTTCCTAATGCATTTTTCATCTATTTATAAGGATGCTTGCTTTAGATGTGAATTCCAGCTCAGTTGAATTTTCATTAGATTTCATGGTTGAATGAGTGGTTATTTCCAAAACATTCGGGGAGGTTCGAAATGAAATTGAACTTAATCAGAAAAAGTATGGGAATTGCATATTGAAGACTTATGCATTGGAATGCCATAAATTACACATCGGGATCTCCATCAGAACAATTTAAGAGAATTGGCAGAGATATAGGATTAATGAGGAAACGCTAAGAGGACCTAATTTATTAAGAAATATGGACAGATCACACTTCTCATTAAAATACAATTTGATGAGCAGTTGGTTTGAGTTACAATGAGTTTTGGGATCCATCATTTTGGTGTTTTTCATTTAATCAGCATGACATGACCCTAACTATAAAGGAGATCTTAACCTTGCTTGGACTTGGATCTTTAGAGACTAAGCCTATTTATTGCAAAGAGTGCGACCCGACTAGCTTTCTTAAGAAATTAAGTGAAGTTCTTAATATAAACTTGGAGAAAACTCATTATTTTATCAAACAAAAAGGGAATGCTAGTGTTATTTCATGGCAATTTCTGAAAGGATATATTCGAAAACACTTTGACACTGAAAAAGCTCTTAATGCTTTCACCTTGGCCATGTATGGTTAGAAAGAAACATACATTCGACCCTAGCCATTCTAGCAGACATGTAAAGGCAGCCGGTTAGAAAGAAATATACATCCGACCCTAGCCATTCTAGTAGACATGATTTGAGCGCTTAACAAATGTCAAAAAAGAAGTCAAGGTGGATTCTTCAGTAGTGCTTTCTGATGACATAACTAAAAAGCACCATGGTTCTCACTGAAACCTTTTGTTTATCGATCTGGCAAGATACTTTTTGTGCCTTTATTAGGAATATAGGGCATTGTAAGGTATGCACCATTGTTGGATTAAAGATAGTACGGGTCATGGCAGTTCATTCCTATGGCTTCGAACATAGCTAGCATGGATTTGGTGTATCAAGGTGAGAATTATAGAAAAATACTTTAGGTAGCTGCTATGCAATGTAACAAGAGATATAAGTCTAGGTTGCATGCGTATGCAGATAAAAAACACATCGGGCTATGAGGCTTGGATAAAAGTTCACAGATGCGACTTGATTGTTCCCAGTAGGGATGGGACTATTCCTTGAGTTCATATCTAACCAGAACCTATTATGCCTTCCAAGATTGATTTGGTTAAGAAAGAAGTCACTAGAGAATAGAAAAGAATGAATGAGGAAAATAAAGTACTTAAAAAAGTTGCTTATCTAAGAATGAAAATAAAAGTGAAAGAGAAAAAAATGGAAAGAATGAAAGAAAAGTATAATTTACTAAGGGATAATTGGATTCAGCAAAACAAAAAATTAAAGCTTGCTGGGATAGCTAGGGCTTCTATAGGACCTCTAAAGGGATGATGGAAAAAATGCATAAGCTTTGTAAGGAATTAGAAGTTTGGAAAGTTAATGCCTTAGAAGGGGAAACCAAGGCAACCATTTATGAATAAGAGCAAAAGGCATATAGTGACATTCATCTTTAAATAAGGATATCCATAAAAAAGAATGAACAATTTAGGGCTGCCCTTAATGAAGAACGAGAAAGAACATCCCGATTGCTTTAAGAGAGGGAAATTCTTACCATGACTATTGAGGAAACAAGTCAAGTATTGTAAGAGTGAGAGCATGAAATAGATGCGTGGTATCAAGCCTATCAAGCAATGAATGTATAATGGAATGATAAATTATGGTAAGTTGAGAATAAAGGTGAAAGATGGATGGTCAATGCCTTTGGTCGACAGTTCTATATTGATCATCTTATAAAATAGATCCTCTTCATGGTTATTTGAGCAAGAAAGATGGTCAAGTTAATCTAGTTAAAAAATATGAGCCCATTGTATTTGAATTTTTAGAAGGAGCTTATCTTCAGTATGATTAAATTTGGATATAACCCTTATATGATTAACAATGTGTAATTTGCTAGAAAATTAATGAAAATTTCTGAGTTTGGAATCTTTTACTAAAGCAAGCATTCCTATAATTGCATTCATACATTCATACCATGTATACATTCATTATACATGTTCATTAACAAGTACAAGCTCAACTTAATAAAATTTTGAATTTTCCCTTTTAAGGTTTCAATAGAGAGAACCACCAAACAACCATCCGCCCACCGCTATTATACATGATCCTAAGTAATGAAAATGGTTGAAGATCAATTAGCAAGATTGGAGAGACTAGAAGAAAGTCCATGACCATCACAAGAAGCCATGATTAAAAGACAGGAAGAATTGCAAGCCTAGATTACAAATTAATGGAGTTACTCTTGACAAAAAAGTTAGTTTGCCAACAGTCGAAAGATACTCGTGGCATTCCTACCAAGACATTCGGAGGGTTCAGCTTGAAACACTACATGCAAATATACAAGAAACCCTTACCCCAAACACACAAAATGTACAACCAAATGTTCTTGAGCTACACCACCTTTATTCCTCGTTATCAACCTTGATGCTCTACCATAAGGAGCAAATGTAAGAGTCATACCCTCATGATAAGAATTAGTAACCCTTGCTCTTGATGAAGAAAAAAACACAAGAAGAAAGGCAAAACCAAAGCAAAAACTAAAAAGGAAAAATTACAACTTTTTAAAAAAAGATTAAAAGCCATAGGAAAAGATGAGCTATATACTAGTATAAATGTTGAGGATCTTAGTTTAGTACTGAATTTGGTCCTTCTAGCAAAATTTAAAATGCCAGAGTTCAAAAAATATAAAGGTAACACTTCTCCACAAGCTCATATTAAAATATTTATCCAAAAAATGGCTAGATATTCTCATAATAATAAGTTTCTCATTCATTACTTTCAAGAAAGTTTGACAAGCTTAGCATTAAACTGGTATAACAGTTTAACTAATAATCAAATTCAATGTTGGTCTGATCTAGCTAATGCATTCCTCCAACAATACAAACACATGGCTAAATGGGTACCTGATAGACTAACCTTTTAGAATATAGAGAGAAAGCCCATAGAATCCTTCAAAGAATATGCCTAGAGATGGAGAGATATGGTTTCTAAGATTTAACCTTCATTGATCGAAAAAGAAACAACCATGTTGTTTTTAAGCACTTTATGCCCTCCCTACTATGATAAGCTAGTAGAGAATGCAACCAAGAAATTTTTTCTACCTTGTGATTTTTGGGGAATGATTAAAGTCACTATAAAGGCTAGAAAGATCATGATAGGTGAATATTCTGCTTTAAAGAAGCCCAGACCTAGCAAAAAGAAAGAAGAGACCTCACACGCTAACGATGTCAGCTAACCATTTCGTCAAGAAAGTTGCACCAATCACAACATCCCAAAATTGCTATTCCTTTAATGCATCCTAACTTTCTATTTCATCAACACCATAAACTACCACCCCAAATCCTCCTCAAAACCAAATAAGACCCAATTCTAACCAATCAACCCAAAACTTGTTACGAGCATCTACCTAATTCTTATAAAGAAATATTTGAGAAACTTCTTGAGGCTTGATTAGTGGCTCTAATTTTTACCAAGCCATATGAAGGTAATTTTTTAATTTGATATAACCTGAATGCTTATGATGAATATCCTGCAGTAGTGGGTCATTCAAATTAAAATTGCCTATCTTTTAAAAGAAAGGTCCAGAGCCTCCTTGAAAAGATTGCTTTTAAATTTAACAATGTCCCAGGACCCAATGTTGCAATGAATCCTCTACTAAATCATCTGAGCCTGGAGTCAATGCACTGATTGCTCAAAAAGAATGATCATTAAAAAAAGATGTCAGAGAAGTCAAAACTTTGATGGAAAAAGTTTAGGCAATTTTAACTGAGGGTAGAATCCTTAGTCAGAATCATAAATATGTTGATTACCAATTAGATTCTGGCCTAAGCTTTTGCAAGTTGCATGCCATTTATGGGCATAACTTGTAGAATTGTTTAGATTTTTTAACCTTAATTCAAAAGATATTGGATAGAAGAGAAATTGAATTTTATACAGAAGTTGTTCGAGAAAAAGAAAAATGAATTAATATGACTGGTGAAGGGCCATCACAACCATCCTATGGTGTTCATTGCCCTTTTAATATTTATTATAATCAACTGAGGTTGGCTCATTTCAAAAATGAAACTGTGCCAAAGCTTATCATTTAAACTCCAGCACTTTTTTGTATAAGGATAACAAACAAGTGCCATGGAGGTATGACACTAAAGTTACCACTTTAGAAGCTTTGACAAGTCAATTGGTAGTAGTTGACATTATGGGGGTAGTCATGTCACTTAAGGTGCTTGTGTTTATGGGCCAAGAACTAATAAAGCAATCACTAAAACAATAACAAAAGGCAAACATCCAAAAAGATGGTAGCTGCTGAAGATAATCCTATGGAAATTCAAGAACCTTTTAAATAAAAAGAAAGCTACTAAATTTTTAAGTTCATAAAACACATAAATACAATATTGTGGAGCAATTAAAATAGTAGCCAGCAAAAATTTCTTTGTTTGCCTTGCTGTTTAGTTCCGAAGCGTATCAAATTCTCTGTTAAAAATGCTCAATTAGGTTTATGTCCCGTAAGATATTTTCTTTAATAAGCTAGATCGTTTGGTGAACAACATTGTTTATGATAATTTCATCTGCTTTAGCAATGATGAAATTCCACTAAGGGGAACTATCTTAACAAGAGCTCTTCACATAACAACCCATTGTAATAGGACTATATTGCCTAAAGTACTTATTGATAATAAGTTAGCCTTGAAGTTGATGCCATTGATTACTTTATCTAGTTTGCCAGTAGATACTACTCAGATCAAGAACTGTTAAATAGTGGTTAAAGTTATCGATGGAATGAAAAAAAAAATTGAAGGCACTATTACCATTACATTGAATATCGGTTCTTGTCCCTTTGAAGTTGAGTTTCATGTGTTAGATATCATCCTCGCATACAATTATTTGTTAGGATGACTTTGGATCCATTTGTCGATGCTGTACCATTGATGGACGATAAATTGGTTAGTATATCCAAAGAGAAGGATATAATTGCCATAACTTCGACTGATGCACCATATGTTGAAGTAAATGGTGAATTAGAGGATGCTTGTTTAGAGCTTTTGAAATTATTAATGCTGCTTTCCTTACAGAAGGATCTCCACTTTTAAATCCTCAGCTCTCTAAAAGCACTCGCATAGGCTTGAAGCTTATAGTAAGGAAAAGTGCTAGACTAAGAAAACAACTTGAAAGATATTTACAAGGTAGAAGCTGATCTATTCAAGTGAGCAGGAAGAGAAATAAGTATGGATTAGGTTTCAAACTTGCAGAGAATCAAAAGAAAAAGTTAAAAAAAAAAAGCTAGAAAAGCAAACTTAAATCAGAATTCAATTCTTTACCCTTCCTTAAAAGAAATTTTTCATTGTGGAAGAGTTATTAATCAAGTGACTCTAGAAAAAATGTGAAAGATGGTGTAATGGCAATCATTCCAACTATTAAGAATTTTAAGTGAATGCTATTGGGGCAAGTGATAAAGAGCTGAAGAATGATCGTGGAATCTGTCCTTGCCCTCTTGGATATGTTTGGACAAATTGGACTATTATTGAGAGAATTATAGTGTCTAAGCTTAATCCAAAGTAATTCTGAGAACTTTCTTTGTTTGTTTTGTCCCAAAACATACAAAGATCTTTTTATAAAGGGCTTAAAACTATCATATCATCATTTTTGAAAATGAAATGCATGAACTTTTTATGTATATTGATCTCTTTTATACCATAATCTTTTTTCCCTTTTACATATACACATAAATCACCCCATATTTTATTATTTGAGGATGATCTCAAAGTAGATATTGATGATTACACTTTGCCTTATAATTTAATGAAATTGATTGAGCAAGAAAATAGATGAATAATGCCCCATAAGGAACCCATGGAGGTTATGAACTTAGGGGATGATTATGGCAGAAAAAAGTTAAAATGAGAACTATTGTCACGACTGCCACTAAAGTAAAGCTGAAAAATATGCTTCAAGAGTTTCATGATTTTTTGCATGGTCATATCCGGACATGCTGAGTTTAGACCCAGAAATAGTGGTCCATAAGTTACCTTTAAAACCAGGTTACAAGCTGGTTTAGCAGAAATTGAGGAGGATGAAGTTGAAATGCTATTGAAAATTAAAAAGGAGGTGAAAAAACAGTTTGATGTCAAATTTCTTGAAGTGACAAAATAACCAGAATGAGTTACTAATATTGTTTCGATCCCTAAAAAAGATGAAAGAATAGGATAATGATTGATAGTACCATTAAAAACTATATGTTTTCTTTCATGGATAGATTTTCGAGTTATAATTAGATTAAAATGGCACCCGCAGTCATGAAAAAAAAACCATATTTATTATTGTTTGTGGTACCTTTTGTTATAAGGTAATGCTGTTCGGGTTGAAAAATGCAGGAGCAATTTATCAAAGGGTAATGGTCATTTTATTCCATGATACGATGCATAAAGAGATTGAAGTATATGTGGATATATGATTACCAAGTCACCCCACAAGGAAAGATGTCACATATTTATGGAAATTGTTTAAAAGATTGAGAAAATATAAATTAAAGTTGAATCTGACAAAATATACTTTTGATGCAAGATCAAGGAAGCTATTAGGCTTCATTATACATGAAGAGGGGATTAAGGTTGATCTTGATAAGATTAGAGCTGTTTAGGAGTTGCCACTGCTATGTACTCAAATGGATGTGAGAAGCTTCCTTGGAAGATTAAATTACATTGTTCATTTTATTTCCCAGCTTATAGATAAATTTGACCTAATTTTTAGGCTCTTTCTAAAACATAATCTGGGAGAATAGGATGAAGATTGCCAAATAGCATTTGAAAGACGAAAACAATATTCGGTGAATCCTCTAGTCTTAGTACCATCAGTCCTAGGTCGTCACCTTATATTGTACTTATCAGTGTTTGAATGATCAATAGGGTGTGTGCTGGGGTAACATAACTAGACCAGCAAGAAAGAAAAGGCAATTTATTACCTTAGCAAGAAAATTTTAGAATATGAGGAAAATTATTCTCAAATAGAAAAAATATGTTGTGCCCTAGTTTGGACTGCAAAAAGACTCAGGTAATATATGCTATATCATACAACTTGGTTGATCACAAAGATAGATCCAATCAAGTATCTATTTGAGGCTCCAGCATTGTTTGGGAGAATAGCAAGATGGTAAGTCTTATTATCAGAATATTATATAGTTTATACAAGCCAAAAAGCTGTTAAAGGAAGTGCTGTTGTTGAATTCTTAGCAAGCTAGGCCCTTGATAACTATGAGCCTTTAGATTTTGACTTTTCTTATAAAAATTTGATGAATGTTTCTATTGAATAGGAAAGTGATCAATTAGAGAAATTAGTGTGGAAGATGTATTTTGATGGGGCCTCAAACTCTTTGGGACATAGAATTGGGGCAATTTTAATATCCTCACAAGAAGGCCATTATCCTTTTACTACCAAGTTAGATTTTGATCGCACAAAAAAAAGCAGAATATGAGGCATGTATCATGGGACTGCACATAGCTATTGATAGAAATGTTCGAATATTAAAAGTTTATAAAGAGTCAGCTTTGGTAATTTATCAGCTATGTGATGAATGAGAAATCAAGATTGAAGGTTGGCAAAATATAAAAAGTTGATTCTTGAATTGTTACATGAGTTTGAGAAAGTGGTTTCATTCATTTACCTCAAGATGAGAATCAAATGGTAGATGTTCTTGCCACCCTTACCTCGATGTTTAAAGTGAATGACAAATAAAAAGTAATTTCGATCCAGATAAGTTTGTATAAGTCTCTTGCACATTGTTATAATGTTAAAGTTGAATTAGATAGCCATCCATCATATTATGATATCAAAAGACACCTTAAAGATCGAGAATACCTAGACAATGCCTCTGAAAATGACAAAAAGATATTAAAGAAATTAATAACGAGCTTCATCCTGGATAGTGAGATCCTTTATGAGAAACACGATCAGACATTAGTAAGATGTATGGATGCACCTAAAGCATAGAGAATTTTGGAAGAAGTACATGAAAGGGTTTGCAAAATTCATGCCAATGGGCATAAAATAGTGAGACAAATTACGAGATTAGGCTACTTCTAGATGACTATTGAAGAAAATTGCATTAAGTATGCCCAAAAATGTCATAAATGGCAAGTTTATGTAGATAAGATCCACGTATTGCCTTTACCACTCCATGTTATAACTGTTCCCTAGCCTTTCTCTATATGGGGGGTGGATGTCATTAGATCAATCTCCCCTATAGCTTTAAACTATCATTATTTTATTTTGGTGACTATAGATATTTTTACCAAATGAGTTATAGCTTTTTTTTAAAGCAAATATAAGAAAGCCGATAGTGATAAAATTTCTAAAGACTAATATCATTTGTCAATTAAAATCCTCAAGAGAATGATAGCCTATAACACCTCTAACTTGAATAATAAAGTAATGATAGAAGTGTGTACACAACTAAAGATCTCTCATCAAAATTGAATGACATATCACCCGATGATGAATAGAGCGATAAAAGTAGCTAACAAAAATATCAAAAAGATTATGGTGAAGATGGTGGAGACTTATAAACATTTGCACGAAAAACTCCATTTCACCTTTTTAGCTTATCAAACTTTAGTTCAAACCTCTACCGAGGCAACACCTTATGCCTTGGTATATGGCACAGATGCCATTATACCAATAAAGGTTGAAATTCCTTTGCTTCGAGTGTTGATGGAGACCAAACTAGAAGAAGTTGAATGGATTCGAGATTGTTATGAATAGTTAAACTTTATTGAAAAAAGGCTATAAGTGATTCAGCATGGGTGAATGTACTAGAAAAGATTGATAAGAGCCCATGATAAGAAAGTCCACCCACGGCAACTTCATGAAAGAAAGTTAGTATTAAAGAAAATCATCCCAAGCCACAAAGATCTATACGGTAAATGGAACCAAATTGGAAAAGGTCGTATGTGATTTAGAAAGCATTTTTTTGTATGGTATTGATTTTGGCAGAAATGGACAGGCACACTTTGCCCAATCCAGTTAATTCTAATAATGTAAAGACATATTATGCCTAAAAGGCAACATCATAAAACATGAGAAAAAAAGAAAAAAAGATGAGAAAAAAAATAAAAAAAGAAAGAATAGAAAAGGTGTTAAGGGGAGGCCCCAAGGTAAAACCCTAAAAAGGATTGCTTGGGGCAAAAGAATATGTCAAGTGAAATTTGTTGAAAGGTTTCCTAAAAAAGAAGGGCAAGTACAATCGAAGATACCTTCAAAAAGATTATTCCCTTAAAGAACAATGTTCCATTTAAGAAATATTTTTAAAGAATCAAAAAAGAGATTATAACAAAATCAGTAATACCTAATGTTGTTCTATACCTTATTTATACTTCTATTTTCTCTATTGGAATATAAGTATATATTTTATCCATATCCTCGTCAAACCCTTAATCATGTTAGCATTTCTGATAAATAATGATTGACACTTTAGAAATAAATAACAAAAAGATTTCTGTGCATTACTTTGGATTGAGGTTAAACATTTTAATACTTAGTTATTGTTTGAATTTTTTTCAGCATTCTAGGAAGAATTAAATCAACTGATAATGTGGTTGAGTATAATCAAAGAAAAAAAAATTTTGAAGTGGTAGTTACAGGATTTTTGATAAGAAGAAAATAAATTCTTCATAAGGAACTTCAAATGCAGGCATTGTCCTTACTTCCTTTACCCAATCACAAGAAGCTTTAGATCCAGGTGTTATCAGCCTTACTTGTCATACTCAAAGAAAATATTATTCCTAACATTTTCTGAAAATGTCTTCGACTCACGTATTAGAGTAGGCTTATTTTGCCCACACCATCTCCTGAAGATATCTTCAAATTGAGGTTCAAGCATTGACTCTCTTGGCCAAAAAAAAGCAATATTCACAACATTTTCTAAAAGTGCCTTTAAATTCTAAAATAAACTAGACCAAAGCTAATTAATAATGATTAAAATCATGGGTTATAAAAAAATCAAAGTCATCATGAAAATTCATCATATGTATTCTATATGCATTTGCAATTAATAATTTGCTAAAAAAATCAAGCGTAACGCTAGAAGAGAGTAACCTTTACACTTACTCTTTCAAAATCAAAAAGTAAGTTCTTCACCCTTTTAGAATTGATCAACTATCAAATGTTATTCAATCTCTTTTATTCGTTGACTTGTATGGTTTTGCCCTGATAAACTCCTTGCTATTCATTAACTTGTATGGTTTCATCCTGGTCAGCTCCTTTTATCTGTTAACCTATATGTTTTTATCCTGTTAACTCTTTTCATTTGTTGACTCGTATAGTTTCATCCTGATTAACTTTTTTCATTTGTTGACTTGTATTGTTTCATCTTGATCAACTTTTTTCATCTATTGAGTTGTATGGTTTCGTCTAGGTTAACTCCTTTCATCCATTGACTTGTATGGTTTCATCCTGGTTAACTTTTTTAATCCATTGACTTGTATGGTTTCACCCTAGTCAACTCTTTTCAATCCATTGACTTGTATGGTTTCATCCAGATCAACTTTTTTCATTCATTGACTTGTAATGTTTGTCCTAATAACTTCTCTCATCGGTTAACTTAAATGGTTTTATCTCGGTCAATTCCTTTCATTCATTGACTTATATGGTTTTGCCCTAGTCAACTATTTTCATTAGTTGATTTGTATGGTTTGTCCTGGTCAAATCACCTCATTTATTGAGTTGTATGGTTTCATCTCGGTTAACTATTTTTATTTGCCGACTTATATGGTTTTGCCTTGGTCAGCTCTTTTCATTGATTGATTTGTATGGGTTTTTCCTAGTTTACTCACCTTATTCATTGACTTGTATGATTTCATCTCAGTCAATTCCTCTCATTGGTTGACTTATATGGTTTTGTCCCAGCCAACTCCTTTCTTTCATTGACTTTTATGATATCATCCTAATCAACCCCTTTGTGTTTAGATCTCACATTATTTGCCATTCTAATTTAAAGTTTCAACCTTGGTTGACTAGTTTTGTGTTTATTATTAGTTTGGTTTATTTTTCAAAGCTTAATGACTTAAGTGAAATTATGTCTATTTGGTCTTTGCCTTACTCCTAATTTTTAGCAACGGTTAAAGAAATGCAGTTGTAGACACCTAATTTCATCCGAATCCTTTTTTCGATAGTTTTAAATATTTGAGATTTAGAACTTAACAGCCACCTTCATTTGGAATAAGCTTATCCTAATGACTTTTATATTTTCAAGACCTATTTTAGTCATATTTAAATGGTCGTATGTTGACGTGGCAAAAAAAGTGCCATTTTGAGCCCTAATTTCATATATACAAGACAAATATTTAAGAGAAAAATAAATTTTTGACATTTTCTTGTCAGATTTTGGAAATCCATTTCTGTAGGAGTTATCATGGTCACATTTTCTACTTTTAAGAATTTTTTGAGAATTTTTCATAAAATTTTGGAAGTTAACCGTCATATATTTTATCGATACCTATGTGGTATTGATGCCAATATGCACTTTGAAAAATAAAAAAATATTCAAGAAAAAAATTTGTATTTGCATTATTTTACCACAATGTGTCAAGTTGGCAATTTTGCTAGCTATTCTTGAATTTCTCTCTGTACAGCAAGTATTTTGCCTACAATTTTCAGTAAATATTTATTTTAGATTTTGGAATTTTATCTTTACTATTTTCTAAATTAATATTTTGAATATGGAACTCATTTTATATAAGTTTCAATGTATTTTCTTGAAATTGTCTTGATTTTAAAACAAGAGTTTTTCTTTATTTGAAAAATTTTTAGTGGAATTTCTTGGGTTTTCAGCTTAAAAATTCTTTAAATATTTTCATTAACCATCATTAAATCAGTTCTTCAAAATTCATTTTATTTTATGAATTTTTCATTTTTGTGGTATTTTCCTCATTTTCAAGATATAAAATTTTTCGCTCTCGTAAATTTTTTCGGGGGAACTTTATTGAGTTATAAATTTTAAAATTCTTTAAATATCTTCATAAAAACTCATATTAAATTAGTTTTTCAAAAATCAATTTGTTTTATGAGTTTTAGAATTTTTTCTGTTTCTGAAATACGGAGTTTTCTACTCCGTAAATTTTTTTAGTAAGACTTTTTCAAGTTTATAATTTTTTAAATTCTTCAAATAACATTATTTAATCCACATTAATTGAATTTGTAAAAAGTCAATTTATTTTAGGATTTTTTCTTTTTTTTTTACAAATAACTATTTTCCCAATAAAGTTTTTTCTCGTAAAATTTTATAAGTTTTTTGTTTTTAATTTTTTTATCTTGTACATAAAAATTGTGTTAATTATTAGAATGAATTAAATTGATCACATGAGATTTTGTTTTAAATACATAATTTTTAGTTTTTATAATTTAATCTTTTTAATTAATTTTTATTGTATAATTTTACATATTAATATGAATATCATACAAAATCTCTAGAAATTAATGTGGTCTTGCATGACATAATCCATAAGATGACGAAATTAGTAAATTTGAACCAAATCACATTTAATTTAAATCAAATCAATTAAAAAGGAAATAGTTATAATATAAAAAAGAAAGAAAGAAAGAAAGAAATTGGCAAGACAAGCCTAGAAGGCTTTCGACCAAGGTTTGTTGCTTTAGCAGTTGGCCGAAACCTTCCCTATGAATAGGGGAAGATTGTTTTGTTTATGAGTTTTTGGAGAATAAAAAAAACTAAAAAAACATATATAGTATCTAGTTTTCAAGTTTTTTTTTCTAGGTATAAACATTTAATCTCTTTTTTTTTTTTTTTTAGTTTTCTTCATTTTGATTGATTCATATTCTTATTTATAAGTCAGAATCATGTTATGGCTCATGGATTTTCATCCATGTTGAAAGGCTAAACTTGATGACTTAGAAAATTTTTTGTATTCATTGTTATTTTTGTTATTTTTGTTAAATCTTGTTTTTATATAAAATATTATTTTTCTTTCTGTGATTTTGATTTTGTTGTATTTATGTTGATGTTTATATTATTCCATTAATGGTGTTTTGATGTTAATATATTGATTAGTATATTAGTATATTTATTTTACAATTTTATTCTTATTTAAGTTTAGTAATAATTATTTATGTTCAATTTCATGATTTTTTTATATCAAAGCATGTTTATATTTGATATTTTCCAACTTGGTCGAATCTTTTCAGAATTGATGATGATGATTTTATGCTTATTTTTATCTTGATTTCATGGTTTTTAGATTATTTTATAATGTTACTAAATATAGGGATTAAATTGTAAAAAGACCAAAATTTTTTTCTGGCAACATGCTTGCTAAATCCCCATAGCACTATTGAGGAAGTGTTTTAGGCATTTTCAAACATGTTTCATGCATTTTTTTACGTTTTAGAGGATATTGTGCAATTTTAGAAAGTTTAAGGACTAAATTGCAAAATATGAAAAGTTTTCTTTTATGCCTAAAAGTGCTAGGTCTAAACTTCATGTGTATTTTTGCCATGATTTTTGTGTGGATTCTCATCTCGTTTGATGATTTTTTGTGATGTTTTTCATGTAAGGACCTAAAAGAAAAATTAGGAAAATTTAGGGATTATATAGCAAACTTTAGTGTTTTGGGGTAAAATAATCATCTTTGTCACTTTTAAACATTTTTATTATTCCTACAGTCCTCCGTAGGGGTATAGAAAATTTTAAAACATTTTGTATTCTCTTGATTTTTCATAGGGTACAAAATGAAGTTTTCAAAATGTAGGGGTTTAATTGTAATTTTTGCATTTAAGCCAATTTTATAATTTATTTTCCCTATTTAGGATAGATATATGATTTTGTCTTCATTTAGTGTCCATTAGGGTATTGAGATACTTTCATGTCGAAGGTATACCCTAGGGGTATTTTGATAATTTTTGTAAAATCGAGTCTGAGATAGTAACCGAGATGCTTTTATGCCGAAGGTGCATTTGTAGGATAGATTCATGATTTTATCATCATTTTAGTACATAGGGTATCGGGATATTTTTACGTCGATGGTATACCACAAGGGTGTTTTGGTATTTTTTCCTAAAATCGAGTCATAGATAGTAACTGGGATGCTTTTATGCCAAGGGTGTATATTTAGGATAGGCTTATCATTTCATCATCATTTTTAAAGTCTTGCAGGGTTATCGAGATACTTTCACGTCGAAAGTATACCCTGAGGGCATTTTAGTAATTTCATGATAGAATTAAGTCCTATATGATTACTAGGATATTTTTATATCAAAGGTACACACTAGGAAGGGTTCATTATATTAGACCACTTGAGGTTTCTTCAAGCTGATGTAATTGTTACCTAGTTAGATATCTTGGATTAGGTTCGTATTAGAGAATTTATGTACTCCAAGATGCAAAGGAAATGGCACTAAGATGAAGTCCAAGGAGATTACCATGAAGACTTATGTGATATGCAAATGGTATCCCTAGGAAATTGACCACCTAGTTTCCTAATGGCTCAAGGAAACTAGTTTAGATGAAAGTCCATAATCATCCTAGTAAATTGCATGTGATAGATTTATTTTGTAATGATATATATGATATGTATGCTGTTGAAATAAATGCCAATGCCATGCAATCAAAAGTAAATCAATAAGACTCAAATAATATTTGATATAATAAATTCCTACTAAAATATGGAGTCCATGCCTAAGCATCATTAAATGCCTTTCATTGGATTATAACAAGATACTTGAGTTTTAACTACGGGGATTTATTGGGCTAACCTAAGGTCTCTACTGCCTAAATTGCTTAAGTTATAATTAATGGGTTTTACTCAAATAAAGCCATATTGGATGCTTACAAAATTGACTCTTTGGCTTTAGAGGTTATGGTTAGGTGAAATAAATATGATGTATTTAGGTAAAAGGTTACCACCTAATTGATCTAGCAGTTGTATAGATATACAAGTGGTAAGCTAAGTTACCTACTCAATTAGTTATTACATAGCCTGTTGGACTAACCCCAAGGTTATGTAAGAATGAAAGGGGCCCTAGCTCATTAAGAATATTCAAGTGTTAAACTTCTCGTGTTATTGTTGAAGGATGCAGTTTATGTAAAAATAGTAAGGAATAATCATTCTAGTTTTAAAACCTGACCGAATGATTATCTTATATATTTTATTGACATTGAATATGTTCTAAATTCATATAGGATATAAACAAGAAGTATGACTTTAAACTTATCACTACATAGCCTACTTGATGCTAATAAGTTAACAAAGCCAAACTCCATTATCTAGTCCCACAATATTAAGATTGTCTTAATACAAATCAAATGGCATGCCCAAGAAAAGTCCACTAGGTTAGGGGTAGCTTATCAAGTTCATAAAGATGACCTTAATCTAGCCACATTGTGATGATGACTAGTAGAGCACTCAAACTCCAAATGGGGCAAGTGGTAATCAATAGTCTTGAAACCATTCAAAATTTATTAAATAGTTCAATAAGAATAGTCATATGAGAGGTTAAACATCTCTAAGGAATTATTCCGAAGCAAGATGTCAAAAGGTTGTCTAAATAGGCCTCATGTGATAGGATATATTTCAAGACTTAAGCACATTAGATATGTCATGGATTGTGATCCATGTATTATCATTACACTTTTTTATAAAGAAAGACAAATGAAATAAACATTCCATACTTATGAAGAACTAGATTAATAGAATAAAAATTGCAAGTAGTATTTCAATATGATCAAAGTAGAAAGCTTATAAAAGTTTTGCGGATAGATATGTTTTGAGATTTATTCAATTTTCTTCGAATATGATACCTAGATGTTAGCAATTTAATATGTGCGACATATTGTAAGAACTAAATGAAAGGAATAGTAAAGATAGACCATAAGAACAAAAATCTTATAGATATTGATCAAAGCTTGCCTTCTTAATGTTTATGAAACACTAGCAGGTCATAGAATTTGTTCTATGTCATGGTCTCTCAATTCTCAAACATAAACTTGCAATAGTATTGAGTAACAATGATGGGCCCACATGGATGAGGCAACCCAATTGGTACAGATCAGGCTTGTCAATCCATCTAGGAAAGTTTATAAAATTTATGATTTATGCCTCTATGCAAGTATGATTTTTATCAGATCTATGTTCTAAAATTACAATCCGATCACATATACATCTCTTCCTAAGATCTTATGGAAATTAGGGTGTTTTTTTGTTTAATTCTACTATGTATGTTTAATTTTGATTAAATTTTTATGCCTATAGTGATATACATGATCAGACAACGCAACCTTAGTTGAGTAAGACTCATTAATTATAACTTTAGCTACTTGGGCAGTAGAGACCTCGGTTTAACCCAACAACTCCATGCTGTCACAACATGGACTCAGATACAAATCCTAACCAGCTGGACTTAAAAAGGCTTGTGTACCCTTCGTTCCTTTATGTATCTATGTATCATTATTTTTTCATTTTTAGGGGCCATATCTTTATTATTATTTTTCTTATTTTTAGGGACCAAGTAATCAAGATAAATCACTCACTCGACTTATCACCAAATAGTCAGTACAAAATGACCATTTATCCTGGAGTCGACACTAATCTATTTTGGCTAGGTGAGATTGATCACCTAACATAGTTCATATTTTGAAGGTTACAAACCATTAAAAACAAACTCCAAGGTCCATGGTTACATGGCATGAAAGGGTTTGGGAGTTGGTTACAATCACGAATAAAGATCAATCCTTCTCATAACACTTAGTAATCAGTACCTCATTAATCATGTGTTAACTTAAAATTTGATTGTTACCCCATTTCAATATATGGTATTTAATTGTAATTCTTGTGTATCAAAATAAAATTTTATGAAACATTTATTATTCCATATGGAAAAATTAGGTTTTTAATAGTTTTTGAAAATCAAAATATCTTTTATACCCTACAGAAGAGCTAGAGGAACATGCAAAGTTTAAAAATCAAAATATCTTTTGCACCCCACTAGAGAGCCAAAGGAATACGAAAGATTTTAAAAATCAAAATATCTTCCGCACCCCATTAGAGGATTGGAGGAATAAGAAAGGTTTTATTTTTAAGAAATTCATCAAAAATCATGATTTTCTTATTTTTAAAGAGGATATAACTTTGTTTAAAATAATTAATGAGATAACTTTCATATATTTGCAAACACACCTATGGATTATTTCACTCGAGTATGTTACCTGGATTTTTGAAAGTTTTCATATTTTATTATTAAAAATAATAAAAACCTATTCTATGACTCGAACTAGGTCAAAAAGACAAAAATTTTCCTAGAGGACACCTTTGATATGGAAGTATCTTGGTAACCTTAGAGGATTCGATTCTAAGCTAAACTACTATAATGTCCTTAAGGTATACTTCAATGTGAAAGTATCCTAATAACCTAAAGGACTTGATAACTACATAAATGAACAAACCCATTCCTACTGTTCAGCTTCAACATGGAAGTATCCCGGTGATCACGTAGGACTTGGTTCTAATGCAAATTACTAAAATGTCCTTAAGGTCTAACTTCAATGCTAAAGTATCTAGTAACTCAAAGGACTCGATAACTTTATAAAATGACGAACCTATCCCTATTTTGCAACTTTGACATAGAAGTTTCTTGGTAATCATAAAAGACGATTCTAGGATAAATTACTAAATTACCACTAAGGTGTACCTTTGACACAGAAGTATCCTGGGACCCTAAAAGACTTGAAAATGATATGAAATAATAATTTTACCCTAAATGGTTAACTTTGACATCAAATATGACCTAAAATGCAAAAATTACTAATAGGCCTTAAATTTTTTAAAACTAAATTTTAGCCCAAAAAGAGACTAAAAATGGTAGAAATGTTCTTAAATGACCAAAATACCTTAAATGTGTAATTTGATGTGAGAAAATATCTTTTTAACCCAACGAATGCAAGGTTTTCTTAATGGTCCCTAAACTTTTCTACTATTGCTACTTAATCCCTAAATGACTTAAAATCACAAATAAGCATCAAACACATCAAAATTAACATGGAAAATGTATCAAATATCACAAAGACCATTTAGCTAAGTACTTTTGGCCTTGGATTAATTTTTTTCAATTTTTGCAAGTGGACCCCTAAACTTTTTAAAATTACAAAATAACCCTTAAAAGGTAAAAAAAAAAGTATATTAAGCATTTAAACATGTTAAAAATGCATGAAACTCACTTCTAAAGGTCCACTAAGCATTTGGCAAGCTTAGATTGTCTTGCAATTTTTTTTCAATTCTATAATTTTTTTCAATTTTTGCAATTTAGTTCCTATATTTTCCATAATTACAAAATAGCACCAAAAAAGTAAAAAATTATCACCAAATCACACATACAAGATTCGGCCAATGTGGAAATACCTATCCAAGGTCTTGAAAAATTTTGAGAAATTTATTTTTAGGCCCTTTCAATTTTCAAAGATTTTAATATAGTCCAAAATATTATAAAAACAAGAAATAAAGTTTCATTAAAGGCCACAATCATTATCAACAAACAAGAAAAAATTTTTCTGAGCATGTATACTTGAATAATAAACATATATCCTAATTTCTTCCAAGCTTACATCATCATCATATGTATAAAATCATGAAATATGGACAGATAAACCTATTTTATCAAATATTCACGTGATAATATCAAGGAAAATATCATCATCACGAATATATTCACATTATAAAATACACAACGTATTAACAAAAATATGTTTTCTTGATGAAAATCAAATTTTTGCTAAGAAAAATCAAATTTAACAACTAAATCAAGAAAATTGTTCATGGTTTTCAACACTTAGCCTTTCAACATGGATCAAAATTCATGAGCACAAGTGATCATCAAGCTCACTAAAAGGAAGAAAAATGATTGAAATTAGCAAAAATTAAAGTTTTCAAGTGAAATTACCTTGAAAACTTGGAAAACTTGAAAATTCTTAAGTAAAAATACCAAATGTTTGCCACAGAAGCCATTAAACTATTCTTAAAACTTCCTCCACCTAAGGGGAAGGTTTAGCCGAGGGGTAAAACCCCTCTTGGTCGAATTTTGCTTTCTTCTTTCTTCAATTATTTGATTTATTTTACTTTATTAGATATTTTATGGTTTTAATAAAACTTAATTAATTTTGTCCTTTTGTATCTCTTATCATGCATGGGTCATCATTTGGAACCATTACCTCCATGATGATATAAAATTAGTCTAAATTAAATAAAAATGATTTATAACGATTAAAATTAAAATTATTTGTCCAAGAAATAAAATTTTATATAATAAATTTAATTAAAAATTTAATCAAAGCTTGTTGGACTTGCTAGAAAATAAAAATGGACTCATTGGGCTTGTTGGAAAGTTAATGGGCTTATTGGGCCTATTACGAGAATTAATGGGTTTTTAAGCCCATGAAATGGAAAAAATAAATTTTGGCCCATTAAAAATAAAATTAATAAAATTTTCATATAAAAATTCCAAAATAAATTTTTTGGAAATTTTATGTAAAAAAAGGCAATAAAAAATTCTGGTGAAAGAAAATTGATATTTAATAAAATGAATTGAAATTTCGAAAAGCTACATCCCCTCTGTTTTATTAGAATATGTGAAGATTTTTAAAATTCTAAACTCTAAAAAATTTTATAGATAATAAAAAGTTTGTATTTTGGAGACAAAAAAATTTCAAAAATAATTTCAAAATTGTAAAAATGGATTAAATTTAACACATTACTTAAAATATTAACCTATAAAAATAATAAAGATGAAAACCTAAAATCTAGAACAAATTTTACCCAAAAAATTTAATGAGCATGACACTTATGGTACTGTGAAAAATTTAAATTTAATAAATAAATTTGACAACTTGACACCTCGACATATAAAATGCCAACACAAGTTTTTCTTAAATATTTTTGATTTTTTGAAGTAAGTGTTAGCATAAATACTACATGGGTATTGGTAAAAATGTCCAACGGTCGAGTCTCAAAATTTTATGAAAAAATCTTGAAAGATTCCTAAAAATAGAAAATTTAACCGTAATATCATATGCAAAAATAAATTTAAACATTTGACAAGAATATACTTGAAAACTAATTTTTCTCTTAAATATTCATCTCTTTTATTAGAGAATTATTCTCTATGACCTTTTAAATTGCACTTGTTCCATCACTTGTATATGAAACCATTTAGGCATGATTGAATAGGTTGTGAAAATTCAAGATTATGTTTTTTTGTTTTAAATCATATTTAAATAAATCAAAATTGGATTTTATAAGTTTAATATGATAAAATCAAATCATAACAATCAAATTTTACAATAAAAAAACCATTAAAAATCCATAAAGAAATAATAAATCACAATGTACATGTCTCTAACTTTTATCAATTCAATGTGTATTTGATCAAAATCAATAAAAACTATATTTTATTAATTATTAAACCTTTTAACAATGATTAATACACATTTTAAGCATGCTTTTCAGAATTAAGAAAATTTATAAAAATATTTTACAAGGTTTTATGGCCCAAAACTTCATAGATCTATACGTGTAACATCCGAATGTTAATTAGTATGAATTAGCCTATACTTACTACATGTAATCCATAACCTATAGTCTTTGATACCCACTTGCAGGATGCTCACATCTTGGTAAAGTTCAATCTCATGCATATATTGGATTTCAAAAATCAGCAAAACATCAGGAATAAAGTAGCAAAAATAGTAATTAGAGAAATAATCAAACTTTTTTGCTAATCTTTAGTGAGGGAGTTACATGTAGTAAACATTAAAATTTTCTATCAATATTCAGACATCCATATGTTAGAAGGTTACCATGAATTTTAAATGTCAAAATCTAAAACAAGTCACCCCCAAGAATCTTGAAAGAAATTGGTTAGGCTTTGTACAGGATTTCTTGAAGACAATGAGTAGCACATGTGTCTTACCTCTAATTGTTATCCACACATGTGGCTATTGAAACCTTCTTAATTCCCAATGGTTCTTCAATGCTAGCTAAAAGGGTAACAAACCCTTAATCGAAAGATAATCTTTGTTTTCCCAAACAAAAACCAAGAACAATTTCAGTAGAAGTTGGCACAATAAGCAAGAAACAAGAAAAGGAGGTGGCAACAATATGGTGGAAACTTTAAAAAATTTTTATAATCCTTGTTGATATTTTTCCTCTAAAATTAGGTCAAAACACAAAACCTCTAACTTTTCGATCCCAAAAAGCCTTTATATAATAGCTTAATCCTACCCTGAGCTTGACCTAGGATAAAAGAGTTTTAACCTAATCAAAACTCCTAAATCAAGTGAAACTCTTTTCCTTATTTTAATTTAACCAACCCTAGTTTCACAAACCTTATGGTCAAGCCCTTCCTTCCCATGCCTTGGTCAAAATCCATCCTTTGTTGAGCCATTAGATTCGGCCTAACAAGCTTGGGCCACAATCTTTGTAATTAGCGCAATATAGGGTTTTTAGGCTAATATTGTGTTTTAATGAATTTAATTTATTTATCTACATAAATAAACATTATTTATTTAATAAATATAATTATCAAATAATTATGAAAGTAAATAAATAAATTGGAAACAAAAATTAGCTAATATACACATATGCCTATGGATTTTATCACCATAAAATCCTTACATCAGTTAAAAATATTTTTACTTGATCATAATATTATTTAACATTAATTATTAAATAATTAATATGATAATAAAATTCCAAGGGATTTAGCTCAAGAGATGTGATAGAAAAATTTGATTCATAATAAAATCCCTAGTATAATAGAAATCCCATTTCAACTAGGATAGGGTTTTTCTACCTTGGTATAACACATACTAGTTAGACATTATCTCAAAAAGAAATCTTATTTTTTAATCTCTTACATTGACAATAGAAAATCTAGATTTCACAAATCTAATTTTGTCTAAACTTATTAAACTATTCAATTAAGTCATCCATTCAAGTTATCTTTTATTTAATCAAGACATACTCAATTAAATCTCAAATTTAATTCAAAAGATCTACCTTATTGTGGTGACCTATTAGGGTCCCAGCTATAGAAACCTTATTTTGTCCAGGTCTTTAATTGACTTTTTCTAATTTTTAAGGCTTGAATGAGGCTCTGGATTCTCTTAGATGAGTTATTGATGATCAAAAGGTCCAATTAAGGTTTTCGTTGGTTTCCATAAGCTTAGCTTATTATAATAAGGCATCTAAGCTTAATTGTTCAATTTAAGGATAGGTACTAGATCTTAAAAATTGAGACTTAGATCTTAAAAATCTGAGAATGTCAAAGTTGATTGTTATATGTCTTTTAAGGTGATTAAAGTGTTTATTGAGGTCATTTGAGTGAAAAAGTGACATGTCTTAGAAGTTCAAGTCAAAAATGAACAAAGTGGCAAAAATCAACTATAAAAAGTCAACTTTTTAGCCTAAAGTTAGATCTTGAAATTGGAAAAGTTCTACAACTCAAATTTTGAAATTGATTAAATCAGAATGATATGGACTTTAGGTCAAGAAGTTGTAATCGAGACTAGGCCATGAAAGGACCTTAGGAATTTAGAGTGCTAAGAGTTCCTGAGTACTTAATCTGAGAGGTCTCGGATAAGAAATTCAAATTTTTAGAGAAAATCATTAGGACACATTTTTACTTTGGGATGGAACATTCAATTACATTTTTACATAGACAAATTATGATTAATTGGATAGCTTAAAAATTTTTACAAAACTAGTGTAGAATATAGCCTAAGCTGAATTTTACCATGTGTCAATATATGTAAATTTTGCTCATAGATTCATTAAGGACATTAATGTCATTTGCTTTTAGTTTTGTTAGGAGGTTAATGATTAAGCTAACGTCACCTAGGGTGATTAAAGCTTAAATCACCAACTTTGAGGCTTATAAATAGGGGTGAATATATATATTTTCATAACTTTTAAACATTGATAAAATTCTAAAAAATCTAGAATATTCAGTTTTCTCTAAAGCTCTTATCATTTTTCGGAGAAGACTAAGCTTAGAGTGGGTATAATTCTATACTTTTTCTTTAACTTTAATTAAATTTCATGTTTAATTGATTGATTCATGCTTCTTGACGACTCAATGTGATTTGATCAAGTTGCTTTCATATTCTCTAGCATTTGGCCATCTTGAATCTCAATGCTATGATGCTTTAATTTGAGTTTAAAATATGACTTACTTGATTTCATATTCTTCTAAGCATAGTTGAGTGATTAATTACTGAAATCCAACTAAAAAACATGCTTAGAGAGCTTAACCTATGTTCAAAGAAGATGAAATTCCTAGATATAGGTTTTACCCAACCTAATTTGTTAGGATCTTGATGATTTAAACTTAGTTGAGCCAAGATTTAATGATGTTGAGCTGAAATTAAAAAGTTTAAATGATAAAATCATGATCCTCTAGCCAATTAAGTTCTTCGAACATGAAAAAATTATGAAACCTAGTTTGACTGGCTTAGTTTAGGTTGATCTTGAGCTTAGTTTATTTAATCTTGCATAATCTTACTAGGTTAGCTAATGTGAGTAGGTTTGAGCTAAAATCTAAGTGAATAGAACTTGAATCTTGCATTTAAAGAAGAAATCATAGGTTCTTGAACTTAGAAAATGATTCAAACAAGAGGAATTCATCCATTTAGGTTCAACCATGTTTAGGATTTTAGTGTGCTTAAATGGGCTTTACTTAATTAATGCTTAAATGGTGAAATTTAGAAGAACTAAGTTGAGTTAAACTTGGATAAACTAAAAGATGCTTAACCAGAAGAATTTGTAAACTTACTTGTTCAATTATTAAGCTCAAATGATTGAAAGCATGTTTTGATTGTTAATCATGATGATTGAATTAAATCCAAATTTGTTTTCTTGTATTTGATTGATAATTGATGAGTATTTAATGAGAATTGATGATATAAATAAGCATAATTTGTTTAGGTAAAATTAGCCATGTGAATTTATGGTTAGAATAGATCTTGTGGATGACTAATTGCTAGTACTATAGGTTAGTATTCTACATATTTGATAACATACATGTTGAACTACTTAAGATATATAAAAACTTGGTTTTCTAAAAGGAACCCCAATGGTAAAGCTTGGTTCACTTAATCAATAGGTGAATCAAGGTTTGGTTTTGTTTAGTAAGCTTGTTAGTGAGTGACTTAGGGATATTAAATAAAATAGCTTGATTTAGAGCTGATTCGGAGCAAATAAAAATATTTTCAAAGTGTAAAAACTTGTTTTCTTGATTCTAAATTTGGGAAGCCTTGATGTGAGTCCCTAGGTGATATTTAGGTGAGTCAAATTATGTTGTTTAGAGTCACTATGTGTGTTGGTTACAGCACACTAGTGAGTGACGTTAATGTGCCTCTCACATGTTAAGAATAAATAATAATGAATAAAAAAGGTAAAAGTGGAGACATTCACATGACTTTAAAGCATATCACCAATGTCAAAAAACATAGTTCTAAGTTTTGGCATTTATAAGTCTTTGTTGTTTCCTTTTATAGGACATTTGTAGAATCTATTTGGTCTCATTGCTAGATGTTTAAACATTCGAAAATGTGTCATAAAAATTGGACAGAACACATTGTGATCACAAGTTATGTCAAATATACATTGTAGTCTAGCACGACAGTCTCATAAAAAAATATTTCAATTAGTTTATAGACTTTAGAAATTTTTGAATGTATTTTTCTGTAATGCTCATTGATTGGGCTGCATAATAGGCATTTGAAATATTTGATTTCGAGATCAGACAAATATAGAAGAATCTAGAACATAAACTATTCATATCTCTCTATTTCAATGCATAGTTAGTAATACAAGCTATTTTTTATAAGGGTTATGATTTTTTTGTATTTTTATTATATTTTTAAATATAAATAGAGTAAATAAGCTTCTTGTATGGCTATTTTGGTGGGTATTTCAGATGACTTAAGAAAAAAATCCATAAGGAAAACTAGTCTAACATGCTATGTGATGTAGTAGTATTCAATTAAAAAACTGACATGGCAGCCAAAATGATTTTTTAGCCTTTTTTTAATATTCTCAGATTAAATAATAGGGAGTTAGCATTCATATAATTTGATTTGATGATTTTATCTGATAGGAATAATTCGAAATAAGTTCAGAAAGCTTGAAAAGTCAAATTTGTCCCCTATTTCAATTCTTTTAACATTTGGTAACACTAATCTGAGGTATTCGATTGATTCCAGAAGTCATGTTTAGTGTGTCATGTAGACATCTAATTTTGTTTAGGCCCTTTCCCCGACAATCTTAACATATTCAAGACCAATAATTTGGTAATCGTCCCGATAGGGGTTAACTTTCTCCAGTGGAGTGGGCATTTTCAAGACATATTTGATCATATCCAAATGAATGTCTGCTCGTGCACATGATAGAAAAATTACCATTTCGAGGGCCATAGAGAATATCAATGTAAAATATTAGCTTTAAATTTATTCTTTTGAAATTTTGAAATTCATTCTTGCAGATGATGTTACAATCAAATTTCCCATTTTTAAGGATTTTTCAAGATTTTGTTGTGAAATTTTGGAAATCAACTAGCTTATATTTTTACTAATATTCATGTAGTATTTATGTCGATATTCACCCTAGAAATAAAAAACATTCAAGAAAAATACGTATTGGTATTTTATACCACAAGGTGTTAAATTGTCAATTTTAGTACTTAATTTTGAATTTTTCATTGTACCACGAATATTCTGTTCATGAAATTTTTTGGTAAAATTTGTTCCTGATTTCAAATTTTCATCTTTCTTATTTCCATAAATTAGTACTTTGAGTAATGTGCTAAATTCAATTCATTTTATAAATTTAAAAATATTCTTGGAATTTTCTCGGTTCCAAAGAACAAACTTTTTATTTGTAAAAATTTTTCGATAAAATTTTTCAAAGTTTAGATTAAATATTTTTACATATTTCAATAGAATAGCTTGGATATAGCTTTTTGAAATTCTAATTTATTTTTATTAAATGTGCATTTCCTTTCGTAACGATTTTTCTTGTAAAATTTTATGAGTTTGAAATTTTTAATTACCTTTTTCTTGCCAATAAAATTTCTTAATTTTTTTGGAATTTTTATATGAATACTTTATTAATTTTATTTTTTAATAGGCTAATTTTTTTTTTCATTTAAGGGGCCTTTATTTGCTCTTTTTAATGGGCTTAATAAGCCTAATAATCTTCCAACAAGGCTAATAAGCCCATTTTTGTTTTTAGCAAGTTCAACGAGCTATTTTGATTAAATTTTTAGTTAAATTTATTGTGTGAAATTTTTATTTCTTGAACATATAATTTTTAATTTGTTATAATGTAATTCTTATAATGCGATTTTATCCAATAGAATTTTTTTCATAATTATCATGAAAGACATGGTTTAGATGATGATTCATGCAAAATGACAAAACAAATTAATTAAACCTTTTCAAAATCTAAAAAAATTTTAAAAAGGTAACAAATAAAAAATAAAGAAAAAATCAATGGCCATTTGGCCTAAATGATTTTTAAGCAAGCTTGGATGCTTCATAAAAGAGGAATGCTTCCATAGTTAAAAAATACCAAGAAGTCTTGAATTTTTCAAGTTTTTCAAGCTTTTGAGGTAGTTTTACTTTGAAAACTCATGATTTTTATTCATTTCAAGCTTGTTTCATCCTTTCAGTAAGCTTTGTGACTACTTAAGCTCATGGATTCTGATCAATGTTGAGAGGCCAAGTATGAAAGCCATGATCAAAATTTCTTGATTTTGTTGTTATGTTTGATTTTTATTAGCAATAAGTTAATTTTCATTAATATAATTCATGTTTGTTATATAAATGATGTTATTCTCACATATATATATTTGTGCTATTTTCCTTTGCATTTTCATGTTGATACGTTCATGTTCATGCATTAAACTTGGTAGAATCTAGGACATGTATTTATAGTGATATTCATGAAATTATATGATAAAAAAATTGTTTTTGGTTGATATACATGTTGGCTGAAAATCATTATGGTCCTTGGATAATTTTTCATGATTAACTTTATGGCAATTTAGATTACTTTGAAATATTTGAAACTTGATGGGCCTAAAATTAAAATTTTAAGGCTTTGGATAGGTGCTTCTAAGCCTTGGCCGAATCTAACAAAGAAGATTTGGTGATGTTATGGATTTTTAGTTTATTTTGTAATATGGAAAGTCCAAGATTAAATTGCAAAAATGAAAAACAAAATAAATGCTTGGCTGAGAGCTTCATGTACCCTTAAGGTTGTTTTTCATGAATTTTAAACATGATTAAATGCATATCATGCATTTTCAAACCTTTGAGGGTCATTTTGTAACTCAAAAAATTTAAAAGATTTATTTGTAAAAGTTAAAAAAATTGTTTCAAGGCCAAAGGTGTTTGGTCGAATGCTTTTGTAGATATTTGGAATGTTTTCCATGTTGATTTTAATGTATTTGATGCTTAATTTTGTGTTTTATGTCATGCAGAGACCATTTTGCAAAGTTAAGAAAGTTTAGGGACTATTTAATAAAGCCTTGCATTTTAGGGTTAAAATGGTCATTTTTCATGTCAAATTACCAATTTAGGGTATTTTGGTCATTTAGCATTTTTAGCCACTTTGGGGCTAACTGTAATTTTGAAAAATTTTGGGAACTATTAGCAATTTTTGCATTTTTGCATTTTTGGTTATCTTTGATGCCTAAGCTACCCATTTAGGGTAAAATTGTTATTCCATATCATTATCGAGTCATTTAGGGTTATCAGGATACTTCTATATCAAAGATACACCTTGGGGGTATTTTAATAATTTATATTATAACCGAGTCCTTTATGATCATAGTGATACTTTATGTTAAACACGCATAAAGGGTAGGGTTCATCTTTTTATGAAGTTATCAAGTCTTTAAGGGTTACTGAGATACTTTTATGTCAAAGGTAGACCATAGGGACATTTTAATAATTTACTTTAGATTTGAGTCCTTTATAATCTCCAAGATACTTCTATGATGAAAGTGCATAATAGGGTTAGGTTCGTTTTTAAGAAGTTATCGAGTCTTTTAGTGTTATCGAGATATTTTAACGTTAAAACCTTAAGGACATTTTAGTAATTGGTATAAGATCTAAGTCTTGTCTGACCATTAGAATACTTCCATATCGAAGGTGCATAAAAGGAATAGATTCGTTCATTTATGATATCATTGAGTTCTTCAAGGTTACCAGGATACTTTCATGTTAAAGGTAGACCTTGTTGCAATATAGCTCAGATATGAATCCTTACTAGCTTAACCTAAAAGGTAGGTGTGTAACCCTCATTCTTATATATATATATATATATATCTATATATCATTATTTTTTATTTATAGGGGCCATATTATTATTTTTATTATTTTTGGGAATGAAGTTGTCGAGATGAATCGCTTACTCGACTTTACCCTAACTAGTCATTATAAAATTACTATTTGTTTTTGGAGTCACCACTAATCTATTTTGGCTAGGTGAGATTGGTTAGTTATAAGAGTTTATATTTTAGGGGTTATGAAACCCTTTAAAACAAACTCTAAGTGTTGCAATAATATTAGAGTATGAAAGGGTCTAAGAGTCAGTTATAATAATGAGTAAAGATTGATCCCTTCCATGACACCTGATAATCAGTATAATATTAATCACGTGCTAACTTAAATTTTAATTTTTATTCAGTTTCAGTATACAATATTTAATTATAATTCCCATATATCAAAATAAAATGTTATGAAACCAATTTATTATTTCATTTGATTAAATCATGTTTTAATATTTTTGAAAGCCAAAATATCTTACGTACTCCAATGAAGGGTTAGAGGAATACGAAAGGTTTTAGCATTATCTTTCACACCCCATCGGAGAGCTGAAGGAATACAAAAGGTTTTAAAATTCAAATATCCTTTGCATCCCACTGGAGAGCCAAAGGAAGATGAAAGGTTTTATTTTTATGAAATTTGAAAAAATCTTGATTTTCTCGCTTAAGAAGAATATCTTGATATGAAAGTAGTTCATAAAACCCCTCTTATATTTTGGAAGACATCTTATGTAGTATTATTTTAACTCAAAGACATTGCCTTAATTTTAAAAAATTTGAGTTTTATTAAAAATAATAACATTTGTCCTAAAACTAGGTTTCAACCACACTTATGAGACTAGATTGAAAGGATGAGAATATGGTCGATAAGACCAAAATGTCCTTTAAAGTATCTTCCATATGAAAGTATCCTAGTAATTTTAAAGGACTTGATTTTAATGTAAAATTACTAAAAATGCTCCTAAGGTGTAGCTTCAATGTGAAAGTATGTCAGTAATCCTAAAAGACTTAAAAATGATATAAAAAAGATGAACCTATCCCTAATATGCACCTTTGACTTGAATGTATCCTAATGGTCATAAAAATCTCGATTTTAAGGTAAATTTCCAAAATATGCCTAAGGTGTACTTTTAACATAAAAGTATCTAGATAACCCTAAAAGACTTAAAAATGATAAGAAATGACAATTTTAGCCTAATTAGTAACTTAAATATGGAGGGTGACTAAAAATGCAAAAATTACAATTAAGCCCCTAAATTTCTCAAAATTGCATTTTAGCCTCGAAATGTCTAAAAATACAGGAAATATTTTCAAAATAACCAAAATACCCTAGATGGTTAAATTGACATAAGAAATGGTTTTTTTGACCCTAAAATGCTAAGTTTTACCTAATGGACTCCTAACTTTTCTATTTTTGCAATAGTCCCTACATAATTCAAAACCACAAATAAACATCAAATATATCACAAACAACATGGAAAATTCATCAAAAGTCACAAGCAAATTTTGAACAAGCACCTTAGGACTTAAAATAATTTTTTTAAATTTTTGCAATTAAGTCTATAAATTTTCTAAAATTGCACAAAAGCCCAAAAAGGCTTTAATCATAGCCTTCATACTTAGCATTTAAACATCATTTCCATAACAAATACATATTTGCATGATGAAAATCATATTATTACTACCAAAAATCAAATTAAACATTAAAATTACTAAGCTTATCATAGCCTTCATACTTAACCTTTAAACATGGATTGAAATCCATAAGCACAAGCATGATTTTGGCTCACTAAAAGAAAAAAATGAATGAAATGAATAAAAACTAAAGATTTTGTAAGAAAAACTACCTTAAAAGCTTAGTAACTTAGAGAATTTTAGTGTTTTTAGTGGTTTCTCCTCATGAAAGCGTAAGGCTAGATTTTGAATAATCATACCCCTATTTATAGAGAAAAAGATTCAGCGAAGCGCTGAAGAGAGCCCTTAGCAAAATTTTCTAGGCTTTTTTTTTCTTTTATTTATTTTTTGTGAAATTAACTTTTCAGATTTTTTCCACATGATGATAAGATTAATTTAATTAATTTTGTCTTTATCTTCAGCCCTTGGCAAAATTTTCTAGGCTTTTTTTCTTTTATTTATTTTTTGTCAAATTATCTTTTTAGATTTTTTTCCACATGATGATAAGATTAATTTAATTAATTTTGTCTTTATGTTATGTTAGTTAAAAGCCTAGATGATGAGTCGTGTGGGCTAATGTTTAGGTTTAATAATTATTTTGAGAATATTAAGCTTAATGATAAAATTCAACCCTAATTAAATTAATTCCCATCTAATTAAACTATTAAAGCTTAAAATTGAACAAATTTATTCATTAATTTTCAAAAACACAAAGAAAAGTAAAATTTTAGTTGCAAATTTCATGAAAAAATGAAAAAAAATTAAAGTGGAATGACTAAATTGTAAAAAAAATAAAATTTATAAATTGATAAATTTATTTATGGATTTAACCACGTAAAAAACCCAATTAAATTTACAAATAAAAATTTTGAATTCAAAAAGATTAATAAAAATTTTAGAGAGAGATAAAATGTTGGGCTTTGTTAAAAAAAAAAGGGCCTAATTGGGCTTTGTTGGAAAATTAATAGGCTTGTTGGAGTAAACAAAATTGGGCTTGTAGAGAATGAAATGGGCTTGGTGTAAAGATCAAATATGGGCTTGGAAAGCTTATTGGGCTTGTAGAGAATGAAAAGGGCTTATTAGGTCTATTAACAAAATTTGAAAGTTTTAGGCCCATTAAAGAATTTTAGCCAAAAATAAAATAAAAATAAAAACAATAGAATTTTCTTATAAAAATTCTAAGTGTTGAATTCTAAATAAATTTTAAGAAATTTTATGCATAAGGAAAAGGCAATTTATTGTCTTAAACTCATTAAATTTTACAACAAAAAAACTTTACAAAAAAAATTGATATCTAATGAATTGAATTCAAAAATCTATATTTAGGTTGTTTTATTAAAATACGCAAAAATTTTCAAAACTGTAAAATTTTAAAAACTTTGCAGAAAAGTTTACAAATAAAAATGTTCATATCTTAAAGACAAGAAAATTTCAAAAATTCGTTCAAATTTTTATACACATGAGTTAAATTTAACATATTATTTAAAATATTAATTTATAAAATAATAAAGATAAATATATAAAATCTAAAACAAATTTTATCAAGAAAAAATTCATGAGCATGATACTCGCAGTACTGTGAAAAAATTCAAAATTAATGAATCAATTGCCAATTTGACACTTCAAGGAATAAAATATCAATACGAATTTTTTGAATATTTTTTTATTTTTTAGGATGCATATTGGTATAAATACTAAATAAGCATCAATAAAAATACACGATGGCCAACTCCCTAAATTTTAGAAAAAATCATAAAAATTCTAAAAATAGGAAATTCAATCGTGATATCATCTGCAGAAACAAATTTTAATTTTTCTCTTGAATATTCATCCTTCTTATTTGAGATTTATTCTTTACTACTTTCGAAATTGCATTTTTTTCTTTATGTGCACATATGACCAATTAGACTTGACTAAAAAGGTTTTGAAAATGCCTAGTCCACCTAGAGAAGTCGACCTCTACCAAAACGACCACTAGGTTCTCAGTTTCAAACATTTAGGACTACTGAAAATGATGCCCAAATGAAATTAAGTGTCCACAGCTACGTCTCTTTAACCATTGCTGAGAATCAAAAACAGGGCAAAGGCCAAATAGACATGATTTCTTTCGAGCTATAAATCTTGAAAACTAAACTAAACTAAACTAAACTAAAAAATATAAACTAAACATAATAACCAAGGATGAAACCTAGGTTAAGATAGAGGAGTTGACCAAGACAAAACCATTATGGTCAATGGAGATGACTAAGGTAGAACCTAAGTCTAAAGTGTAACCAAGGTAGAACCTAAGTTAAGAAGGATTGACCAAGTTGAAAGAATAATAGTAGGTAAAACCTAAGTCCAGAAGGATTGACCAAGGTTAAACCTAAGTCGAAAAGGGTTAACCGGGATAAAACTATACAAGTTAACTTAGGTGACTAGGGCAAAACATAAGTCAAAAAGGTTGACCAGGGCAAAACCATATAGTCAATTAAAGGTCACCAAGCCAAAACCTAAGTCCAAAATGGTTAACACACTGCAAAACCATAACTGTCAACTAAATGCAACCAAGGTGAAACTTAGGTTGAAAAAGGTTGGCAGGGCAAAACCATCATAGTTAACAAAGGTAACTAGGGTAGAACCTAAGTCAAAAAGGGTTGACCAAGGTGAGACCATAATAGTCAATTAAAGGTGGCCAAGGTGGAACCAAGTCAAAAAAGGGTTAACTAAAGCAAAACCATACTACTCAACTAAGGGTGACCAAGATGAAACGTAAGTAAAAAAGGGTTGACTAGGTCTAATATTTGATAGGTTTGAAAGGATGTGAGACTTACCTTATACTTTTGAGGAAGTTGGCATACTGAATGATTGTTACTTTTCTCCAATATCTATAAATTATTGAATGCAATGCATGCATAACACAAATGATAAAATTTCATGATTATATTTTCTGATTTATGAGTTTCATTATGAGCAGCCTCTAATCTATCCTTTATTTGGAGGCGAAGGCATCTTAAAAAAATATTGTAAATATATTTTTTGTCAAAGGGTGCCAATGTTTGAACTTGAAGTTGAAAGCATCTTCAGAAAATGTTGTGGACAAAATCAACCAACTTCTATTATTGAAACTTGAAGTTAAAGGCATCTTTAGAAAATTTTATGGACAAAATGAGCCTACTCCTATTCTTGGAGTCAAAGGAATCTTTAGAAAATGTTTTAAATATCTATTATTCTTGTGGCAAGGTAAATATGTATATGTTTTTAATCTATCTTTTAAGGAATCATCTAAAAGGATTTATTTTTCTTTTTATCAGGAGTTTTCTCTTCATGTGCCTCTCAAATTCTTTTTTTCTTAAGTTTTTTTTTAGAGCATTGTCTATCCACCCTAATTTTTCCTAGAGTGTCCAAAAGGATTTGAAATATTAACTAAGGTCCCTATAATATTTTGACCTCACTCTAAAGTAATACAAAGAAATCTCTTTGTAATCATTTTTAATTTCCATTTCCTTAAACTATTAATCATCATTTAACATAAATTTTAGGATGATTAAAAAATAATCTGACAAAGGTACGGATGAAGATAGGCATTTATGTTCCAACAAAGGCAAGAAATACAATACTAGTTTTTCAATGAAAGCAAAAATAAAGATGAGGTATAGAAAAATTTAAATATTACTTAGATAAACAAAATCTCCTATTCAATTCTTTAGAAGTTTCTCTTAAATAGGATATTTGCTCTTACACAGATCCACTCTAGAGAATGTTTCTAACCATACCATTCTTTTTTCCTAATATTAATTTTTTAAAAACTATACTTTGTTCATTTTTTCAAATGTTTGAGTTGTCCTCTTAGGTTTTTGACTTAAACCCTTCCTTTTTTATTACCTTTTGTTTATTCAAATGCCCTTTTAGGTTTTCATTCAAATTTTTTTTTACTTTTTTTCTCATATTTTTTATTTTTTTATTTTTCTTTTTTCTTTAAAACAATATTGCCTTCTAGGCATAATGTTTTTTAACATTATCAGAATTAACGGGGTTTAGTAAAGTATCCCATCTGTTTCTACCAAAATCAATGTTGCTCTAGAAAATGCTTTCGAAACTATATAGGGCCCTTCCCAATTTGGCACCTATTTGCCACGTGGATTCTTTTGACCAAGGAGAATTTTTGTTTGTACCAATTCCTCAAATTGGAATTCCCTAAGGTGGAGTTTCTTGTTACAAGCTCTTATCATCCTCTTTTGGTACTTTTACCCATGTTGGATAGCTTTTGGTCTCTTTTCTTCAATGAAATTCAACTATTCATAGTGATCTCAAATCCATTCAACTTGTTCTAACTTAATCCCCTTCAGGACCTAGAGCGAAGGGATTTCAACTTCGATTGGTAAGATGGCCTCTATATCATAAACCAAGAAATATGGTGTTGCCCCAGTTAAAGTTCGGATAAAAGTTTAATAAGATAAGCGGTAAGAGAAGTTTCTCATGCCAATCTTTGTAGGTTTCCACCATTTTCCCCATAATCTTTTTAATGTTCTTATTGGCCGCATTTATAGTTTTATTCATCATTAGAGAGTATGTCACTAAATTGTGATGTAAAATTTTAAATTGGGTACATACCTCTGTCACCAATTTATTTTTTAAGTTAGATATGTTATCATGTTATAATTTTTTTAGGGATTCTAAATTAACAAATGATATTGGTCTTTAGGAATTTTATTACCATTGACCTTGTCACATTTGAATAGGAGGTTGTTTCGAATCATTTAATGAACTAGTCTATGGTGACTAAGATGAAATGATGAGGATTTGAAGCTACAAGGGGAATTGGCCCAATAACATCCATGCCCCGTAATTAAAAAGACCATGGTACTATTATGACGTGTAATAGTGAATGCGACACATGGATTTTATCTGCATAAACCTAGCATTTATGGCACTTCGAGCTTACTTGATATAATCTCTTTCCATGGTCATCCAAAAATAGCCTAGTATCATGATCTGTTTTCCCATTTTATGTCTATTAGCATGAATGTTGCAAATCCCTTCATACACTTCTTTTAGTATTTTTTGAGCTTTAGAGCATTAACACATCTTAACAATGTTTGATTATAACTTTTCTTATGAAGGATCTTCTTGTCTAAAGCAAAGCTTATTGCTAGTCTCCACAACACCATTTTGTTATTTTCAAAGGCTTTATTCTCTACTTATGAGGTATCTTTTAATGTCATAATGCCACGAGTAGCCATCTAGTTTAGCTTCAATGTTATGACAATGCACGAGAGACTTATATAAAGTCATTTGAATTGGTGTGACTTCTTGTCCCTTATTCACCTTGAACATGGAAGTTAGGTTGGCTAAAGCATCAGTCATTTGATTATCATTTTAAGATAAATGGATGAACTGTACTTTCTCAAACTCTATTAGCAATTCTAGAATTAATTTTCTATATTGCAATAGCCTAGGATCTCAAGTTTTCCACTCTCTTTGTAGTTAGTAAATAACCAAAGTTGTATCTCCATAGACTTTTAACCATTAAGCTTTTCTTACTAAGGCTGCTTATAGTCCCATAACACGTGCCTCATATTCTACCACGTTATTTATGCAATCAAAATCTAATTTGCCAGTGAAAGGATAGTAATCTCCTTTTAGGATATAAAATTATCCTAATTCCATGACTAAAAGTATTTGAAGCCCTATTAAAATACAACTTCCATACTGATTCCTTAAGCTATTCTACTTCCTCCTCCATCTAGATATTCACCAAATCCTTATCAGAGAAATTAAAGTCTAAAGGTTGGTAGTCATCAAATGCTCAACTGGTTAGGAATTCAACAATAGCGCTTCTTTTTACAATCTTCTAATTTACGTAGACAATATCATATTTTGATAGTAAAACTTGCCACCTAGCTATCTATCTAGACAATACTAGTGTTTGGAATAGGTACTTGATTGGATCTATTTTGGTGATTAGCCATATGTATGAGACAACATGTATTGCTTGAATTTTTTTATGGTATAAACTAAGGCACAACATATATTTTCTATTTGAAAATAATTTACATCATATTCCAAGAACGTTTGGCTGAGTTAATAAATAACTATTTCTTTCTTCCCTATTTCATCGTGTTTCCCCAACATGTATCCCATTGATCTTTCAAAAACTGTGACATATAATATAAGGGGTTGCCCCAAAACTAGTGGTCCAAGAACAAGTAGATTTCATAAATAATGCTTTATTTTTTTGAATCCCCTTTGGCATTCTTCATCCCATTCTCTTGGGTTGTGTTCTCGAAGAGCTAGAAAATTGGATCACATTTGTCGATATGTTAGAAAATGAAATGGATAATGTAATTCAATTTCCCAAGGAAGCTTCTTACTTTATTTTACATATGTAAAGGCAGTAACTCTTAAATATCATCTATGTATAATTTAATATTCAATCTCTTAATGCATCATATCCTAGAATAAAGTGACCATTACTTTTTGATAGGTTGCCACAACATTTTTCAATCTAAACGACATCATTTTGTAATAAAAGGTGCCCTATATTATGACAAATGTGGTCTATTCCATATTTTCCAGCTTTATTTTAATCTAGTTATGCCCTGAAAATCCATCCATGAAAGAAAAATATAGTTCTTCATGGTGTTGTCAACTAGAGTATTAACTTTAGGAAGCAAGAAATTATCTTTCAGACTTGCTCGATTCATTACTTAGTAATCTACATATATTCTAACCCTCCTATCTTTTTTAGAAACTAAGATGATGTTTGCAATCCAGTCCAGGTATGTTACCACCTCAAGAAACTTGACCTTAAACTATGATAACATTGCAAAGAACCAATAGTTCTTTAATCCAAATGGCATCATTTGTAACAAAAAGTGCCTCATGTTTTGACAAATGTGGTTTTTTCCATATCTTTTGGTTCATTTTAATCTAGTTGTACCCAAAAATACATCCATGAAAGAAAACAAATAGTTCTTCGTAGTGTCATCTACTAGAGTATAAATATGGGGAAGAAGGAAATTATCTTTCAAACTTGCTTGTTTCAGATCTTGGTAATTTACACATATTCTACCTCTCCCTTTTTTTAGGAACTAGGATGATGTTTACAACCAACTCTGAGTATTTTTCCACCTATTCTTTAATCTTTAAGATCATCTTTGATTTCATTCTTTTTAACTTTTGTTGAACTGGTTTGCATTTTGGTTTCAAAGATAACTTATGAACCATGATCCTTGTGTCTAGTCCTGACATGTCTTGGTAAAACCATGCAAAGATATCTCAAAACTCCTGAAGCAGACTTATTAATTTTTTCAGTAGTGGGCATAAAAGCAATCCCTATCTAATCTTTTTTTTATTATTATCATTATCCTTTGAGTTTATCACTTCTGTAGGTTCTTTATGGGGCATTATTCATTCATTTTCTTATTCAATTAATTTTAACAAATTAGAAGGCAAAGTATAATCATCAACATTTTCTTCAAGATTGACCTCATTCAAACAAGTAGCTTGTTCAAAGTTGACCTCTGAATATTAAATAAGATCTTCACTTCTTCTTGATCATGAGATCTGTAAAAGTAAAAAGAAAGAAAGACTGGGCAAATAAAAATATGGCATGATTCATGTATATGTATGTAAAAAGGAAAAAGGACTATTGGTATGAAAGAAAATTGAATATACATAAAAATTAATATGCATTTCATTTTTTAAAATGACGATATAAAATTTTAAGTTTTTTACAAAAAATTTCCTTGGATGTTGTTAACTCTGATTTCGATTTTGATATAACAAACAACTTAAGCTAAATTATGCTCAACTTGGTATTTGTGTTCAAATTGAAAAACATTTTTGAAAAGTACTAAGTTTGTAATTTGTCAAAAAATATATATGCTCCAAAATGTGTATTTATACTTAGAATATTTTTTTAGATATGTTTGAGTCAACAAAAATCATTTTACAAATGTTTTTGAAGGTTTGTATCGATACAAAGAACAAATGTATCAATACTATGCTTAAAACCCTTAAATGTATCGATAAAATGTGTTTGTATCAATACTCACCCCATGTGCATCAATACAAAGCTTGGCAGCAGCCAAGGTTTGGCTAAAACACTCAAATGTATCGATACAAGTGTGTCTGTATTGATATAACTTGCTTAGTATTGATACTCAGCTCCCTGCATCGATACAATAAGCTGTAACAATCACTTTTTTGATTCCTGATACTATAGTGCAGGACTGAACATAAACAAGCATTTATGAAGGTCACAACGGCTCTCCAACCACCATATTAAATGCCCAACATCAATGAATCAATTTCTAGCTATAAATGGACGTTTCTAATAGCAGAAAAAGTAGAGAAACAAAAATCATTAAATCATTGAACAACAAAAGCTTAAAAATCTTCAAATTCTTTATTTTTTAGTAGTGGGCATGACAGCAATTCCTATCTAATCTCTTTTTTATTATTATCATTATCCTTTGAGTTTATCACTTCTGTAGGCTCTTCATGGGCCATTATTCATTCATCTTCCTATTCAATTAATTTTAATAAATTAGGAGGCAAAGTATAATCATCAACATTTTCTTCAAGATTGACCTCGTTCAAGCAAGTAGCTTGTTCAAAGTTGACCTCTGAATATTAAATAAGATTTTCACTTATTCTTGATCACGAGATCTGTAAGAGTAAAAAGAAAGAAAGAATGGGCAAATAAAAATATAGCATGATTCATGTATATGTATGTAAAAAGGAAAAGGGTCTATTGGCATGAAAGAAAATTGAATATACATAAAAATTAATAAGCATTTCATTTTTTGAAATGATGATATAAAATTTTAAGTTTTTTACAAAAAATTTCCTTGGATGTTGTTAACTTTGATTTTGATTTTGATATAACAAACAGCTTAAGCTAAATTATACTCAACTTGGTATTTGTGTTCAAATTGAAAAATATTTTGAAAAGTACTAAGTTTGTAATTTGTCAAAAAATATATATGCTCCAAAGTGTGTATTTATACTTAGAATATTTTTTAAGATATGTTTGAGTCAACAAAAATCATTTTACAAATGTTTTTAAAGGTTTGTATCGATACAAAGAACAAATGTATCGATACTATGCTGAAAACCCTTAAATGTATCGATACAGCCCGTTTGGTATCAATACTCACCCCATGTGTATCGATACAAGGCTTGGCAATAGCCAAGGTTTGGCTAAAACCCTCAAATGTATCGATACAAGTGTGTCTGTATTGATATAGCTTGCTTAGTATCGATACTCAGCTCCCTGTATCGATACAACAAGCTATAATGATCACTTTTTTGATTCCTGTGTCGATACTATTGGTATTGTATCGATACTGTAGTGCGGGATTGAACAGAAACAAGCATTTATGAAGGCGCAACGGCTCTCCAACCACCACATTAAATGCCCAATGTCAATGAATCAATTTCCAGCTATAAATGGAGGTTCCTAATAGCTGAAGAAGTAGAGAAACAAAAATCATTGAATCATTGAACAACAAAAGCTTAAAAATCTTCAAATTCTTTATTTTTTACTTGTATCAAATTTATACTCTTCAAGTCTATTTGTATCTCATTCATCTTGTACTTAAATTCCAGCAAACATCTACCTACTAAAGGTTCAATCTGTTTGCAAAATACTTCATTCATATCACAAAAGGGGTTGTATGAAAGTGAGTGAAAATATTTGAGAATTTGGGGTAAAATTCTTAAAGGGATTGCAAGGTTCTATCTAAGCCTTAAAAGATAGTGGTGTTAGGTTATACCTTAGCCTTAAAGGTAATAATTTGTTTAGTGAATTATGGGAATCATCTTGGTAAGAAAGTACCAAGAACAGAGGACGAGGTTTTGAGTTAGAGGACCGAACCTCTATACATTGATTAATTGTTTTTCGTACCCTTAACTTATTTTTAATTTTCAATTTACTTTAAAATTTTCAAGTTTTTGTAAGAACCAATTCACCCCCTCTTGGTTCAATCTTTTCCTTAAGCTAACAGATGTCAAAATAAGTTCTTGGCATTAATTTGGAATTGGGCTAAACACTAAGTTTTTTCCAATAATAGTCCAATTCCTCTAGACATACCAAAAGGACAAGGGTGAATTCTGTGGTTGTCACTCGACTCCCTGCCATCTTCTTTAAGGATAACCACTTGACATTTCTTGAAGGCCTTATTGATCAACACTATGACATCTTTGATTTTTTTCCTTTAGTTTCTAGATTGATGACCCTTCATTGACAGAAAATTTCCTTCAACAAGGGTAAAGGGCTGATTTTTTGCTCGACTCTTGTATGATGGCTTAGGTTAGCTTTTTTCCTCAAGTTTTATTCTTGAACTTCTTCTTCCAATGCCATTCTAACTTAAAACCCAATCCATATTTGTCCTTTTTGTCAATTACATTGATAAATTGGCTTATGTAAATATTTTCTGAGGCTTTTTCCAACTCAGGTGTCTTTTTCTACCATAAGCTTGAAACCCACATGGGTGCTTTTTAAGAGCCTTAGTTTTGGGATTATAGAGCCTTCTGCAAAAAAGTGGCATTGACAATCTTGAAGGCCCTAAAGGAACATTTCTTAGTTTTGGCATCCATTTCAATATAAAGAGTTTTTAAAGAGGTCACGGATATAATTTTTTCCTCCCTGGATATGCTGACCATTTTTCCATCAATTATAAATTTGACTTTTTGATGGAATAAGGATGGTATAACACCAGCAAAGTGGATCCGTGCTCATCCTATAAAAAATTGTATGCTGAGATGATATCCATTACATGGAACTTCATTTTAAATGGGTAAAGGTTGATGTTTCAATCACTTGAAATGGTCTATTCGATTTTTTTTTTTTGGTTGCATCAAAGGCTTTGACCACTATCTGACAATGTTTAATCTAGCTAGCACTAATTAGCAAAAGGAATAAAGTGATTAATGGCATCATGTTTAAAGCTGACCCATTATTAATGAGAACTTTAGGTAGCATAGTACAATTATAATTGGTTGTTATATAAAGGGCTTTTGTTAAAGTGTTACCCCTTAGCAGGATTTCATCATCACCAAATGAAACAAAGTTATTAGTGATAATATTATTCATTAGCCAATCAAGTTTGTTTAAAAAAATATCTTAAGAAACATATGTTTGGTTTAAGACTTTCAGGAAAGCATTTTGGTTCGACTCTAAACTTAGTAGAGCTAGCAAAGAGATTTTTTCTAGTTGTTGTTTCAATTGCTCCATAACACTATACTCTTTGTGTTTTATAAACTTGAGAAATTTGACTACTTCTTTTTTTTCTCTAGTTCATGAACCTCTTATGGTTTTTCTAGGTGTTTGCCTCTTTTCTTTTGCTTTGGTACTAACCTTACTAGTCTCAAACAGTAATTACAACCACTTTTAGTCACTTGGCTTACTCTTATAATGTCAATGATGGCTAATTGGCCTTCAATATCCTCCACAATTATCACTCAACCCTCATATCTCCATGGTACTTGTTTATTTTCTTTGCACAAAAAGGGTGATAGAGTTTTAAGGATGATTTTAGGAGTAATTTCAATTTTAAGAGGTGTAACCTTTTGTTGGTTATAGTATATGATTAAAGGGTGACCAACCCTGTATGTTAGTCGTGATGGTTTTTCATCGACCATATTGATTAACTTTTCTTCCTCCTAATCGGTTTCTTCGTAGGATTCAACTTCATCATTATCCATCATCTTTTGGACCATGGCTGAAAATTCCTAACAATCTTGTAAAGCATGTCCTGAAGTCATGTGAAATTTACAAAAGTTAAACCTAGGATCAGATTGGTTTTTGGCAATTTTATGATTCTAACCAAAGATTCTGCATTCATTTAGGATTGTCCAAACTTTTTCTATTAGGGTTCTAACTTCTTAAACATTTGTTTTCACACATTATTCTTTTTAATGATTAGAGCATTAACTTTAGTCTCAAAATGATTAGGTTAAGGATTTGTTGCCACACTAGGTTGTGGGGCATTATCAAATCAAAAAATGGTCACTTTGAGAAAACTTTGGACCTTTTCTTGAAGGCTGGATAATTCTCGATTGAATGGCCTGCTACCACATGATATTTGCAATGAGTATTTAGGTCATACCAGTTTGGTAAATTACCTTTATATGTTTGGTAAAAATAAGAGCTACTAGTCGAGCCTCAAGAACCTTATCCAATATTTCTTTATAAGAATAAGGAAGAGGTTTGTAATAGGGTCTGAGTTGGTTAGCACTTTAGGCTAGTTTGTTGGTATTGGGTCGAGTTAATTTTGTGGTGGATTTGGAAGGGTAGTTTAAGGTGTTGTTGGAGTGTGAGTTCATTGTATGTTGAAAGAATAGGTCCCTTGGGCTTGCTTACCTGGGTTCTGATAATAAGGGCAAGGTCATTGGTGAAAAGGTTGACTGGCGTAATTAACAAAAGAAGCCTCTTCTTTCTTTTCACTAGCTCTTGCATTTTCTCTAGTAAAGGATTCTCCAGTTAATATTTTTTCAGCTTTTATAGCTATTTCAATTATTTCCCCTAAATAATGAGGTTGGTAAAACTTTTGGTTGCATTCCCTACTAACTTGTCATAGTAAAAAAAACATAAATTATTCACAAACAGCCTAGTTATTTCCTTTTTAGTTAAGAGGGGTTGAACCTGAGAAGCGATATCTCTCTATCTCTGTGCGTATTCTTTAAAAGACTCTATGGCTTTTTTTTCTCTATATTCTGGAAAGCTAGTTTGCTGAGTAAATATCTAGCCATATGCTTATATTGCTGTAGGAATGCATTGGTTAAGTCAGTCCTACATTGAATATGAGATGGTTTAGATCGTTACACAACCTGAATGCAGATCTTGACAAGCTTTTCTATAAGCAGTGGATAAGAAACTTCTCATTTTATGCATATGCGACCATTTTCTGGATGAACATCTTAATGTAAGTGTAAGGAGATGTAATGCACTTATATTTTTCAAACTCGAGCATTTTAAACTTAGGGGAAAGGACTAAATCTTGCACTAGGGTAAAATCTTTGACATCAATACTACTATAAAGCTCAGCCCTTTCTATAGCCTTAACTCTCCTTCCAAGGAGTTGTGATTTCCCTTTATCGATTTTTATTTCAGCTTGCATCTTGCCTTTCTATTTATGCCTTTCATTATCAAAGCTAGAAACTACCAACTCCTTTTTGTATGGTGGTAGTTCTTGTGTCTACCCTTTATGAAAGGGCTTCAGAATTGATAATAATAGCCAATGGTGGATTGCTATAGGTACATTTTGTGTGCATTCTAAGTATTTACCAACTATACATCTTAGACATTTATCGGCGGTCTTCAACTTACACCCCCTAATGTCATGGAAAGAGTGTTAGCAGTAGTCTCTGGCTGTTGGTGAACTGGCTCCTTCACCATTAACAATTCCCTGAACCTTGTGATTTATGCTTGCAATTGCTCTTATTTTTTCATCATGGCTTCCTAGGCCTCGCATTGACTTTCTTCTAATCTTTCTAATCTTGCTAAGTGGTCTTCAGCCATTCTTCTAGTTTTATACTGAGTGTAATAACAGTGCATTGGTGGTCTCTATGAATTTGCAATGTTGAAACCTTAAAATTTTCCAGTTGTTTCAAGTTAAATTTTATTTATGAATTGGTAATATGAATGTATGGATATGTGTGTATATATGGTGTATGTATGTATGGTTGATTAAACATATAAACAATCATGTTATGTATTGGTAGAAGTGCTTAGTTTAATAAAATGATTTTGAACTAAAAAATTTTCATTAACTTTATGGAGAATTATACATTCACATTATTGATCATGTGTGGATTATATCCAAGAAAGACCCTAACTTGCTCATATTGTTGCTAAGCCTGTACTAAAACTTCAAATACAATAGGGCCATATTTTCCTACTAGATTAATCTGAGGCTTCAAGACTTAGATCCTCTCCATCATCTTTCTTGAGTGAATGACAACCAAATGGATGTTCTTCATAAGGTGATCAATGTAGATCTGTTAACCAATAAAATTAGCTTTCCATCTTTTACATTCATCCATAGCCCACCATAGTTTATCATCCCAATATACGTCCATTTCTTGATAAGCTTAAGCCCAGGCACTGATATCATCTTTCTATCATTATAGTACTTGCCTTATTTCCTTAATAGTCATTGCAAGGACTTCCTTTTCCTCAAGCAACCGAGATAATCTTTGTTGTTCTTTATCAAAGACCACTCTGAGTTGCTTATTTCTTTTTATAGATCTCTTTAATTGAACACAACTGTTAGCACGCCTTTTTCTTTCTCACTCGAAGATGGCCTTTTTGACCTTTGCTTCCAAGGTTTTAACTTTCCATACCTCTCACTCTTTACGAAGTTTATGCATTTCCTCCGTTATCCTTTTAAAGGTTTCACCTGAGCTTTTGGATATCCTAGCAAGTTTCATCTTTTTCTTTTTCTCGACCCAATCTTGCTTTATCATATTATATTTTTCTTCTATCCGCTGGGCATTTTTCTCTTTAGCTTCCATCTTCATCTTTAAATACATAACTTCTTTTTCAAAAGTTTGGTTCCCATAACCCATTCCTTTTCACTCTCTCATAACTTCCTTTTTTATCAAGTCGACTTCGAAAGGCATGGCTGGCCTGGGCTAGATAGGTACTCGATGAGTAATTCCATCTAAGCCAGGGATAATCATGTTGTAGTCCCAGACACTTCTTCAATTATCATACCTTGGGGCAGTTTGGATAGTGTAAGCACATAACCCCACTTACATCTTTCCCTTAGTGCAAAGTAGTTGATTGAAGTGGCTTTTTATAACCTTCCCCCTAATATTCAAGAACCACATTGGCTATCTTAGAAGTCATAAGGATGAACTGTCATGACCTATACGATCTTTGGAATAACAATGGTGCATACCCTATAGTGCCTTAAATACCCAGTAAACATACAAAAAGAAATCACCACATTGAGATTCAAAAGGGCTTTGAAGAAAACCAAGGTGTTCTCTATGTTATATCATGACAAGTAGGTTCTTTAATGTTTCAACCCATCGATTCTTGGTTCTAGAATTACACCACTCCTTCTTGATGAACTCTTAAAGAGGGACGCAATGTGGGAAATAGGGCTTGATCTTATTGACACCTTTGCACCAGAGATGACTTCGAGCTTAGAAGTATAATAACAATGCCCAAAAGTCTCCCATGACTTGCTTTCGGCAGGCATTTAATACTAGAATTATTTTGGCTAAAATAGTAGGCTAGGATACATATTTCCTTTCAACTAATAAAAAAGGTCTACTACAGCTGTTTCCCTATGTTTGAATATTCTTGGGAAGAAAAATAGACTATATATAGTTAATGCAAATGCATCAAAAGCCGCTTTCCTATTCGCACATACTTGGATATATTCTTGCAAGAATAGCCAATAAATAGCACTAGTATTCCCTTTTTGCTTAATATAATGGTGGCTTGATTTAAAATCTAAATAAAAAACTTGCCTAAATTTCTTGTGGAAGCTTGTTAGATTGTGCTCCTTGTAATAAATAAGCCTTGTTTCCAAAGGCCCTAGCTTTAGTAGAACTAAAATCTCTTCAATGGTTGGGGTCATATCATACTAGTTGAAAGAGAAAAACTGATATGAGGAATCCTAATATTCTATTGCAGCTCGAACTAATTATTCATTGATCTATATTTTAGAAAGGAGAGCAATTTATCCATACTTTTCTAAGAATTGAGTCTGCTTTGCATTTCCCTAATGGTCCCATATCTCAACCAACTCTTTTAGATTATTCTAACGTAAATCTGGATGAGTGATATTTGGTAGTTTTGACACAAAATCTCTTGGTATACAATCCCCATGCTCTTTTGTTTGACTTAGACTCAGTACGAACTTCTTCGAATATGGAAATAACCATTACATGTACTTGTTTAGCCATAAAGTTAAATAAAAATTAACCTGAGTTGAAATTCTATTTTAAAGCAAGCGTTCCTATTACATATAAAAATGCACCAAGAAAAACAAAAAAAACAAATAGAAAATAAGTCAGTACCTGTGTAAAGATTAAATCCAAATGATAATAAAATTTTGAAATGGAAAACAAAACAATTATAAACTATTTAAATCCAAATGATAATAAAATTTTGAAATGGAAAACAAAACAATTATAAACTATCTAGATAAAAATTATCCAAATAAATTATCTACATGATTTAAATAAAAATATTTAAATAGGAAAAAAAAAGGTAATTTATCTCTTTGTGTGTTCTAATTTTGGTGACCTTTAAAATTGGGCTTGGCTTAAACTAGGTGGTCAATATGGTTCATTATATGTGGTATAGGTCGAACATCTAAATTGCTTCTCGAATTGCTCCTCAAGCCCAAAAAAGACTGACGAGGTACCCTATCTTTACCCATTAAGGGTTTATGTTAGACAAAGTTTAATCGAGTGGGAGTATCTTTATGTCCATAACGAGGCTAACACCTCGAGTAGGTGTAGGAATTTACACTTGATAGGCTTTTAATTGGCCTCAATAAAGGCTACCACTTTAAAAGGAAGAGCTACTTTGCCCTCTCCTAAAATGTGACGTAACTTATGCCTCCTCCATAGATATGGCAACAAAACTATTACAGACATGCTTAATATGTGCAAAAAGATAAACAAACCTTTTCATGACATATATTAAAAAGATAAACCCTAACCAAGATCCCCAAAAAACAAGAAAAACAAGTAAATGGATTAATACAAAATTAATAAATATTTAAAAAAATTTCTTTTGAAAATATCAAGAATTACAATTAAATACTGATTAAAACAAAATTAATCAAAATTTAATTTTTTAGGCATGACTTTCAACCACTCCCTAGTGGAGTAGCCAAGCTGTCACAACATGGCGTAAATACGAATCTTGACTAGCCCAATTTAAAATGCGAGTGTACCCCTCGTTTCTTTATATATATATCATTATTTTTTTATTTATAGGGTCATATTATTATTACTTTTATTACTTTCAGGAAAAAGTTGTCTAGTTGAATTGTCACACTAAACCGTAAATATTCATTATGAAACGAGTATTTATTTTTGGAGTTCTGCTAATCTATTTTGGCTAGGTGAGACTGGTCACTTATCAGAGTTTGTATGTCATGGATTACAGAACCCTTAAAAACAAACTCCAAGGTCTGCGATAATACCAGAGTACCAAAGGGTTTGGGAGTGAGCTCCAATCATGAGTAAAGATGGATCCTTCTCATGACGCTCGATAATCGATACCTTATTAATCACATGTTAAATTTTGATTTTTAATCAATTTCAGTATACAATATTTAACTATAATTGCCATATATCAAAATAAAATTTTATGAAACCATTTATTATTCTGTTTAGGTAAATCAGGTTTTTAATATTTTTGAAAATCAGGATATCTTACGTACCTACTAGAGGGCTAGACGAATACGAAAAGTTTGATCATTATCTTTCACACCCCATCGGAGACTCAAAGGAATACGAAAGGTTTTATTTTTATGAAATTTGAAAAAATCCCGATTTTCTTGCTTAAAAAGGATATAATTCGTAGAACCCCTCTTATATTCTAGACAACATCTCAGGTATTATTTTAACTCAGAGATATTGCCTTAATTTTCAAAATTTCTAGTTTTATTAAAAATAATAACATTTGTCCTAAGACTTGGTTTTAACTACACGTATGAATGTAGACTTAAAGGACGAGAAATGGTCGATAAGATCATAATGTCTTTTAAAGTACCTTTGACATGAAAGTATCCTAGTAACTCTAAAAGACTCAGTTTTAAGGCAAAATTACTAAAAATGCCCTTAGGATATACTTTTGACATGAAAGTATCCTGGTAACCCTAAAAGACTTGAAAATGATATAGAAAAGATACACCTATCCCTAATATGCACTTTTGACCTAAAAGTATCTCGGTGGTCATATAAAACTCGATTTTAAGATAAATTAGCAAAATACCCTAACATGTACCTCTAATATGAAGGTATCCTAGTAGCCTTAAAGAACTTAAAAATGATGAAAGATGATAATTTTACCCTAAGTGGGTAACTTGAATATCAAGGGTGACCTAAAATGCGAAAGTTACAATTAAGCCCTTAAATTTCTCAAAATTGCATTTTAGCCGTGAAATGTCTAAAAATGCAAGAAATATTCCAAAAATGACCAAAATACCCTAGATGGGAATTTGATGCAAGAAATGGCTTTTTTAACCTTAAAAAGCAAAGTTTGACCTAATGGACTCCTAACTTTTCTAACCTTGCAATTTAATCCCTACATAATTCAAAACTACAAATTAACATCAAGCATATCACAAACAACATGGAAAATTCAGCAAAAGTCTCAAACAGCTTCCAGGCAACCACCTTAGGCCTTAAAACAATTTTGTTAATTTTTACAATTAAGTCCCTAAATTTTTTTAAAATTGCAAAAAGGCCCTAAAAGGCTAATAAAAGTTTGCTATACACTTATACATGTTACAAATGCATGAAAACCCATAAGAGTCCATGAAGCTCTGACCAAGCTTGTATGGCCTAAAAACAAATTTTTTATTTTTACAATCTAGTCCTTAAGCTTTCCATATTCACTAAATAGCTTAAAAAAATAAAAATTTCACAAACAAGCCTAAATGCATCGATTAACATGGAAAATACCCTCTAAGGCCTTGAAATTTTTGGTAAAATTTTCTTTTGGCATCTGCAAGTTTGAAAATTAACAAAATAATCCAAAATAACATAAACTCAAACATAAAAAATCTATTTCAAGCATAGTAACAAATTTGGCCAACACCATGCAACCACCAAAAACAATTTTTTCAGACATAATTTCATAAAGATTAACATAAATACATGTCATAAATTTCTTTAAGCTTAAACATGAATAAAAATATAAAAAAAATTAACATATCAACTTGAGTCATCATTAACCCACATGAAATTCACAATATCACAACATCATTTCCACAACAAATATATGTTTCCATGATGAAAATCATATTATTACTACAAAAAATTAAATTAAACATTAAAATCACTAAACTTTGATCATAGCCTTCATACTTGGCCTTGAAACATGGATCAAAATCCATAAGCACGAGCATGATTTTGGCTCACTAAAAGGAAGAAAATAAATGAAATGAATAAAACTTAAGGATTTGTAAGGAAAACTACATTAAAAGCTTAATAACTTAGAAAATTTTAGTGTTTTTAGTGGTTTATCCTCATGAAAGCATAAGGCTTGATTTTGAACAATCCTTACCTTATTTATAAGAGAAAAGATTAGACCAAAGGCTAAAAAAAGCCCTTGGTTGAATCTTTCTAGACTTTTCTTTTTAATTTGATTTATTTTCTATTAAATTATCTTTTTAGATTTTTTTCCATATGATGATAAAATTAATTTAATTAATTTTGTCTTTATATTATATTTTTCAAAATCTTAGACGATGAGTGCTTAGGTTTAATAATTATTTTGATAATATTAAGGTTAATGATAAAATTCAATTCTAATTAAATTAATTCTCATACAATTAAATTGTCAAATTTTCAAATTGAATATAATTATTCATTAATTTTTAATGATGTGAAGAAAAATAAAATTTTTGAATTTTAATTTCATGAAAAAATAAAAAAAATTAAAGTTTGAAGGACTAAATTACAAGAAATTAAAAGATACAAATTGATAAATTTATTTACGAATTTAAACACATAAAATGCCCAATTAAGTTTCCATGTAAAAACATTGGATCTAGAAACGTTAATAAAAATTTTAGACAGAGAAAAAATGCTGGGCCTTGTTGGAAAATTAATGGACTTGTTAGAATAAATAAAATTAGGCTCTTTGGGCTTGTAGAGAATCAAATGAGCTCGGTAGAAAATTAAACATGGGCTTAGCAAGTTTGTTAGGGCTTCTAGAGAATGAAAAAGGCTTATTGGGCCCATTAACAAAATTTAAAAATTTTAGGCCCACTAAAAATGCTAGCCCAAAAGTAAAAAAAAAAAACTTTCATATAAAAATTTGAAATGTTGAAATCTAAAGAAATTTTGAGAAATTTTATGTGCAAGAAAAAGGCAATTTATAGTCCTAAACTCATAAAATTTTATGAGAAAAAAGAGTTTACAAAAGAAAATTGATATCTAATGAATTGGAATTTCAAAAATCTATATTTAGGCTGTTTTGTCAAAATATTTGGAAAATTTTAAAACTGTAAAATCTAAAAAATTTTACAGATAAAAAAGTTCATACCTTAAAGACGAGAACATTTAAAAAATTTGTTCAAATTTTTATCCACATGAGTTAATTTCAACATATTATTTAAAATATTAATTTATAAAATAATAAAGATAAAAATCCAAAATCCATAACAAATTTTATCAAGAAAAATTTCACAAGCGTGATACTCACGATATTTTGAAAAACTCAAAATTAATGAATAAATTACCAATTTGACACATCGAGGTATAAAATGCCAATATAGACTTTTTTCAGTATTTTTTATTTTTAGGATACATATACGCATAAATACTATAAAGGCATCGGTAAAAATATACAACAATTAACCCTTCAAATTTTACGACTCCCTAAATTTTACAAAAATCTTAAAACATTCCTAAAAATAGGAAATGTGATTATGATTTCATTTGCAAAAATAAATTTTGGAATTTATTAAAAAATTAAAAATAGACTTTTCTCTTGAATATTCATCCTTTTTATTCAAAACTCGTTTTCTACTACCCCTAAAATTACACATTTTCCATAACGTGCACATTTGGCCAATTAGACATGACTAAAAAGGTTTTGAAAATGCCTAATCCACCAGGAGGAGGTCAACCTCTACTGAAGCGATCGTTAGGTTTTCAATTTTGAAAATTTAAAACTACTAAAAATGGAGCCGGAATGAAATTAGATGTCTACAAACCTTATAGACATTTTAGTAATTTACCTTAAAATTGAGTCTTTTAGGGTCACTGAGATATTTTCATGTCAAAAGTGTACTTTAGGGGACATTTTGGTCTTTTCTACCAAGTCTGGGTCTTAGGATAAGTTTTTTTTATTACTTTTGATAAAATCATAATTTTTAAAAATTAAGGCAAAGTCTTTGAGTTAAATTTGTATGTGGAATTTCTCCCAGCATATGGAAAGGGTTTCACAAATCATTTTCATAACAAGATATATTTTGAAAAATAAGAAAAATAGGATTTTTAGAATTTCATAAAAAACAAAACCTTTCACATTCCTCCGGTCTTTCAGTGAAGTGCAAAAGATATTTTGATTTTTAAAACCTTTCGTATTCCTTTGATCCTTCGATGAGGTGCTAGAGAGATAATGATAAAACCTTTCATGTCTTTTTGGTCCTCTGGTAGGGTACAAAAGATATTTTGATTTTTAAAAATTTAAAAACCTAATTTTCTCAAACAAAATACTAAAATTATTTATAAAAATTTTATTTTGATATATGGCAAGTATAATTAAATACAAAATAATGAAACCAGGTAAAAATCAATTTTTAAGTAACACAAAATTAATAAGATACCAACCCAATTACTAAGTGTCATGGAAGGGATTGATCCTCACTTGTGATTGTAACCAACTCTCGAACCCTTTTAATTGATCTGTAGTATATTATAGATATCGAAGTTTGCTTTGAGGGTTTTTATAACCCTCAAAATATGAACTCCAGTAGGTGACCAATTTCATCTAGCCCAAATAGATTGGTGGCGACCCAAAATAAATGGTTTTTTTCTTAATGACCATTTAGGGTTAAGTTAAGTGAACAACTAATCTTAACAACTCAGTCCTTAAAAAATAAGGAAATAATAATGTGGCCTCTAGAAATAAAAAATAATGATGTATAGATATGTGTATATATATAGGAAAGAAGGGTACACCCGCCATTTTAAGTGTGGCTAATTAAGATTCGTATCTTGGCTAGGTTTTGACAGCTTGGCGACTCCACTGGCGATAGGTAGAAAGTCAGGCCTAAAATTCATTATGTGTTAACTAAACTTTGATTGATTTGGTTTCAATGATATTTAACTATAATTCCCTGCATTTCTAAAATAAAAAATTTGGATTTACATAGAAATTCTACTATATATTGTTCATATTTTTCACTAACACTTTTGTTTCCTTTGCAATGTTACTTTTAGAGGGCATTTAGGATAAGTTTTATTATTTTTGAAAACGTAAAAGCTTTTGTTTGTTCCGCTACACATAATATGCACATGCATACCATTAGACTTTTCTCCTGGCATATAAAATAGGCATAGATAACCTAATATTTAAGGGCTGAAGTAGCTTTGCCTTCTAAATGTTAGCCTCTGTTTAGGCTAGTAGAAAACCTAATGGGTATAAATTCCTATGCCTACCTAAGATGTTAGCCTCGCTATGGGCATGGAAGATACTCCCTCTTGAATTGAACCATATTTAACATAAACAAGCTATGGGTAAGGATTAGGGTACCTCATTAATTCTTTTCAGACTCAAGGAACAATTTAGGAACCTGTTTGATGTCTAACCCAAAATTCAAGTAATGAACTGTAGAGGCCTCACGTAGTTAGCCATATCTATTTTAGAAGTTACCAAATTCGGTACACATAAGGGAATGCTTCTAACCTTTTATTCTTATAATTTGATTTTCTTCATAGCAATAAATGCATATCGTGTTGCCATGATAAATTCTATTTATTTCTCATCTCGATTTGCAATATTGTGATGAATTTTCTTAGAGCAACTTTTGTAATTGCTATTTTATTTTTAATAAAAAAATTTTATGACTTAAAAATGGACTTTATGTATTCTTTCTTAGAGTAAAAGGAAAAAAAAAAAAAAACATGAATCTCACTTTTCACAAAAAAAAAAAGCAAAAGGCAAAAAATAAAATAAAATAAAAAGAGAAAAAGGCAAAAAAAGAATAAAAAAGGAAAAAAAGAAATCGAAAGAAAGAAGATAGTGTTAGGATCTTTCTTTTTTAATTTTTGCATCACATCCATATTTCATAAAAAACTTATGAATTCATAATTTCCATGATACGCTAAATTCATTTCATTTATTACATTTTAAGGAACAAGACACTCACAACAATTTAGAGGTAAAAATCACTTAAGTGAAGTAAAGATACCCTATTCCACATCTATGCAAATTAGCCTACTCTCTAACCCTATTAGTCTTCCCCTTACCATATTTTGGTGTTAATACTAAGAAAAGACCACGAAGAAACAAATTTGATTTGATCCAATTATCCTATAAAGAACTGTACTTTCTTTTGTTCTAGAATTAGCTTGTTGTTCCTGAGCACATTCCTCCTTACGAACCCCTTTATCCTAAAAGCTATAACATTAATGTACATTACAAATACTATGTGGGATTCTATAGACAAATGCCATTCATTCAAGAGAAAAAGTTTGAAAAATACTTAATGCCAATGTAATCCGGGTTGAACCAAGGTCAAATGTTGCTACCAAACTCTTGTCACATTATTGGAAGCAATAGAATGCTGAAGGGCAATAAAGTGATCATGGAGATAATCTTTTGGTTACCTGCTAGATTTTGTAAATATAAAGTTCAAAAAGAATGATCAAAATTTGCAAAGATTCCTTGGAAGCATTAACACAACTATGAAAATAAAGTCTTTGCAAAGGCAATCATTTTCTCACTTTTTTTTAAATCTTGTAAATCCTATAAATGTGGCTTTATACTCTAATAACGAATGAATAAATCAAAAGGTTTTGATTGATGAAACAGTGGTGTTGAATCATGACTTGAATTCCTTAGATTTTTGCCCCAGTAATAATCTTCATGTCTGATACTTAGCCAATTGCTTGGCAACCAATCTACTCCAGCAAATGTTACCTCATTCACTCATTCATTCATCCATATATCCATTTTTCATTCATTGATGCCCATGCAAGGGTGATAATAAAAAATAATATCGATAAGACGTATGCATATTCATGCAAACTGATTTAAGTTATTTTTCCATTCAAGGTAAAATAAGAAGGAACCATAAAATAGAAAAAGGAAACACTAGTTGTCAAGATAGGTTGGAACATATCCAAAATAAGGAAGGAAAACAGGAGTCCTAAATACTCCAACCCACTCAAAAAAGTAAATAAAGAAAAGAAGTTATAAAGGAAAGGTCTATAGAAATGCAAAGCCTTGACCATTTGCAAATTGTCCTTTATCATACCAATACTGCTATCAGCTAATGCAAGGCAAAAAGGCAACCCCATTATAGTACTTAAAATATGGGAGCTAGTCTCATAATAAATATATGCAACCCTAAAGCTCACTATGGGGTAACAAGTGGCATATATGGACACAGAAATAAGCCCATCAAAAAATGCAAATGAGTTATAGCAGATGGAAGTTAAGACCATAAAAAGTTGAGAAAATAGGGAAATCCATTTGGACTGTGTCCTAACCCTTAATTTTTTATTATTCAACAAGCTTGGCAGAGTTAGATGATGTTTCATTGTCCCTACAAAGCTTAGGAAACCTTCTTATCTAGAATGGTACAATCCAAGCTTTAGATGTGAATATCACTAAGGAATAAAAGGCTATTCCATGAAAAACTGCTACGCATTCAAGAGCAAAGAACAAGCTTTTAGAGATGTTAACCTAGCAAAATTCTAGAAGCTAGTAACTGCCTATCAAAGTTGATTGGCCTGAAAGTCTTTGACTTTATGGCAGTATGGAAAATAGGGGTAGTTTCTAGCTTAACTTTAAGACTCTGTACCTTTCTTTTTAGAAATTGTAAATTTTGAAATTAAAGAATATTGTTCATCCTATCATATGCTATAAATTTTGTTATAATAACTTCAGTATTTAGGGTAATGAAAACATTAAAAAATTTTCATTGATAGGTGATCACCATTAGATTAAACTTTCTCAAATAGATCCTTCACTTGCATTTATATATGATTATTTGGACATTCAACTATAGACCTTTTACCCCTTAAACATTCTATTTTGGATTTCTTAAAAGTCAAACAAATAAGTTATGCTCCAAAACATCTGAATGCCAATAGTTTGACATTCATTAAAATAATGATGATAACCAATCATGTGAAATATGGGTGAAGTGGGATTTAAGTTAAATTTTGTTCAATTCAACAGAACATTAGAAGAGTTTTTAATATTTTTAGATGAGAGAATAGAGAGTCAGCATTCATAGAATTTGATTTGATGATTTTATGTGATAGGAATAATCTAGAATAAATTTGAAGAGCTTGAGAAGTCAAATCTATCCCCTATTTCTATTCTCTCTAGGTTTGCTAACACTAATCTGAGGCATTTGAATTCCTCAGAATTGATTCTAGAAGTCATGATTGGTGTCTTAATAGGTCTAGGTATGTACTATGAAGGTTTCTAGTGACTCACACTAAAGCTTCCAATTTTAATTAAATAAAACTTGATTTTTAATCTTGTTTTCAAAGTTATGTTTTCTTTAATTTAGTCAAGTGTACTAATTTTGTTATTTTTTTACATGGAGTCAAAATTGATACATAACATTGAAAACGAAGTCAATTAGTGAATTTTTTAGAGTCAAATGGTTTTATGGAATTTTTTTCCTTTATAAATGATTTTAGCTCTGAATCAGTTGTAAATTCGAGCTAGTCTTGGTAAAAATTTTGGGATATATTTTCGGCTGATGTTTGTTTGATTTTAATGAATAAAAGGGGGATTATGATTAAACACATATAACTGTAATCAAGAAAAATACATTCGGATATGTGTGATTAGTTGGTACCAAGTATTAGGCATTATGAAATGGATCGAGTCTTTACTTATGTTGTAACTGATTGCCAAGCCCAATTTATAGATCTTTGGTATACGTAGGCTATAAAATTGTTCCTTTGGAGTTCCATAACTCTTTAAGGAATGGTTTTAATAGGTGACCAATCACATCTAGTAAAAAAAGATCGATAGCGACTCTTTAACATGTCACTCTTTTATTTCTGTATAAGAGCTTCAGATAAGAGATTTGTTCTGACCGGTTAGGGCCTTGTGATGATTCAAAGTGTTGTTTGCTCTGATATATTAAAGTTCATATCTTGATGTATCACAACACCAACATGTGGTAGTGAACATAAATAATCTTATTAATAATGTTCATAAATCAAGAATGAGATCTAGCAACCAATCATGACCATGGAATATTGAAAAAGTTAGTGTGACCTTACAAAAATGTTTTAGTAACTAGCCTCTTAGTGTAATATAATCCTTTCACTATATATGTCAAATAGAAGATAAGCATGGTGCAGAGTTTACCCAAACCTTTATCCATGTTAGTTCTTGTAACTCATGGTTAATGATTGTGGATCTATAAGGAACTATTCTTTAAACCTATTATACTTTGGCCAAAGAATTTAATCCAATTAACTATAGTTAAGAACACTCGAGATATGTCTCCAATATCACTTAGAGTGGTGAATCCTCTTTGGATCACCCATTCATCTACCATATGATTCATGCTATACCCAAAACCACCCTACTATAAGCATCGTTTCTATTGTGGACCCATTTATGATAGAATCAAAGCATAACATTCCTCATATGGGATGACCTGGTATCATTAGTCAATAGACTATTATACACAAGTGGCAAATGAGAACATATTCCATAGACATATGAGTGACTTATACAAAATAAGTTCTCAATCAAGCCACGTTCAGTGAACTTGTTTCCGCAAAACAAGCACCTATATGTTATCGCTAATTATCTCATATATTTTAACCCCTATGCGATCAAAAGGTTGCATACACCCAATGCATAAAGGCTTAGCATATACTAGGCTTTGTGCATTGTTAATGGCTCATCTTGATAATACTATGACTAGGAACATTATCAAAAACACAAATTTAATGTATAAGGATCTGATCGTGGTAACTGATTTACTAACTTTGCAAGGCCATTATGTTTCAAAGGCTTTATCTTAGTTTTTTCATGAGTATCTATCACACCATTAACATGAAGGAAAGCCTATGGTACTTAAGCTTTGTAACATGTATGACATTATTTGACCATGTATCCCATGTTCCAATCTAATTGGTTCAAAGGCATACACCAACATAACCTACAAGCTTTGATACCACTTCCAAGAATCCATATTTTTGGTGAAGTCTGACCTTATGAAGAGATAGCATTTAAAAATTCATTAACAACATAATATAGGCAACAAAAATAGTAAAGAAAGAAAAGTTGAACTTCCCTATGGATTTTTTAGATAGGGTTTTAAATGTGATAAATGAAATTAAATTAAATCAGAACTAATCAACCACATGATTAGAAACTACATAATTCAAAGATATCATTATCTTAAGTTTTGCAAATTCGAAAGATTCCTAGATATGAATCAATAGGCTTCCTAAGAGGTAATCCAAAATCACGAGTAGTTCAGGCACCCTACCTTCAACGGTATCCATACAAGCAATTGAAACCTTATTTGGCTTGGTGGTTCTTTAGTCTAGTGAAATGGCTTCTAAAGCCATAACCAAAAGATAATTTAGCAATAATTCCCTACCTTTGGCACAAAGAAAAGGCAAAAATAGCTTTTCAAGGAGACGGCTATTTTGCTCAGGTTTAAAAAAAATGTATCCAAAAATCATAATTTTTATTTTGATCAATTCCACTAAGATAGAAGATTGATTTTCTACCTTTAAAGCAATCAAAAATGTTTTTGATCACTTGGAATGTTGGTTTACACAATTTTTTCTCAAGAAAGCAAGGAGTTAGCATAATAACTTATTGAAAGATCAAGGTTTCTTTGCTTAAGGACTTCTAATAGCCAACTTAATCCCATAAGGACTTATTGTAATATTTATAAGCCTCTTATAATGAGTGAAGCAGAGCCATTAGAAATAAACCTATAGGTGGTGCCACTTTTAGGGTTATTTTTTAATTAGCTTATCCAAGATTAGGCCACAGTAGTAATATGTAGCCCAATAACACCCAAAAATGTCTATATCATGCGCTATATCCATTAGCAAGCCCAACTTGGAGTGTTCACAACTAAATTCCATTGTCTTGCTAATTTAGCCTTTTATTCAAACCCCTAATCACATATTAGATAATTTAATCCACAATTGAATTTCTAATCCAAGTAAAATAATTTTACTTCATGTGAATAATATTAAATAATTAATTAATAATTATCAAATTTCCAAATACAAATATTTGGCTTATTTGATATTTGTTTTTAAAGCCATGTCTACACTTAGACATTTTCTCAATAAAACTTTTTTTTATCACTATTGCCTTATTAAGACATCTATAATTAGTTTTCACAAATCTAATTTATGTCTTTAATTTTTCTTTATTAAACCTATTCATTTAAGTCCTCCTTAATTTTTCTTTTATTCAATTAATTCCAACTTAATTGAACACTAGATTTAATTCAACAATTCTGTCTTATGGTGTGTGACCCATTAGGTTCCCAACGTGTTAGCAATGAACATAAATAATTTATTAATTATGTTCATAGATTAAGAGTGAGATCTAGCAATCTATCAAGACCACCTAAATATTAATAGAATAAAGCATGACTTCTTCAAAACCTTTTAGTAACTAGCCTATCAATGTACTATGGTCCTTTCACTAGATATCCTAGATTGAGGATAAGCATGGTGCAGTGTCTACCCAAATCTTTATCCATGTTAGTTCTTGCAACTCATGGTTAATGGTCATGAATCTTTGAGGTACTCTTCATGATTTATTATGCTCTGGCCAGAGACTTTAATCCAAGTAACCATAGTCAAGATCATTCAAGATATGTCTCTAATGCACTCGAAATGGTGAATTCTTTCTAGATCACTCATCCATCTTCATTATATTTCATATCATACCAAAATCACCATTATTTTGTTATCCATCCATTCTCGACCTGTTTGTGATGATCTCTAAGTATGATATTCCACATACAAGATGACTTGGTATCATAAGTCTAAGGACTTATATACACAACTGGCATATAAGAACATCTCCCATAAACACATGAATGACTTATGCCATTCAAGCCAAGTTCAGTGAACTTGTTTCCACAAAACAAGTAGCTATATGTTATCCCCAAGTATCTCATATACTTTAACTTCTATAAGATCAAAGAGTTGCATGCTTAAAGGCTTAGTATATGCTTGTCTTTATGCATTGTCAATGTTTTATCTTGATAATATAATGACTACGAATGGTTTTAGAGACACAACTTTGATGCATAAGGATCTTATCGTCATAACTCATTACTATCTTTGGAAAGTCATTGTGTTTCAAAGTTTTTATCTAATTAGTATTTACATGAGTGTCAATCATGCTACTAACATGAAAGAAAACCTCATATTACTTTAACTTAGCAATAAGTATGTTGTTATTTGACCATGTATCCTATGTCCAATCTGATGGTTCAAGGATATACACTAATAGAAAAACTACAGATGGACATTAGCAATGAAATTAAGTGATGAATGCTTATCTATCATAAAGTTGCAATAATATTAGCGACAAAAAACAATAATGAAAAACTGTTAATGGACCTCAGTGACGAAATTTAGTGACAAATATTCATCTATCATAAATTTGCAATAATATTAGCAATGAACAATCAATCATCTCCACGTGCCATAAAATTAGTAACAAATATGCCGTTACCAAATGATCTAAAAAATGTTGCTAACGTCATTGCTAATTTTGCGATGACTATTGTTTGTCACAAATTAGCGATGACAAATTGCATTGACAATTCAGCAACAAAGTTTGCAATGAACATGCATTATCACTAAATTAGTGATGACCAATGTTGATGTATTCTTCAATGCAAAATTTGGCATTGTTATGCGCGAAGCTTAGCCATGATATTTAGCAATGAAACCTTTCCATTCCAAATTTAGCGACAAAATTGGTGATGAATACTATGTCATAAAATTTGGCACCATTTTATGTGAGTATTGGCGATGACTTTTATGATAAATGCATCATCGCAAAAGTATTTCTGTATTTTGCAATGAATTTTGTGATGAACATGTGACAAATGTTGTTGTCGTTGCTATTTTCATCGCAAATTAGCAACAAATGTGATTTCATTGCTACTTTTCCATGGCTAAAACTATTTTTTTGTAGCGCTTGTTATAAGTGCATAAAATGTTTGAACATCCTCTACAAAATAAATAAGACGTTCATCATTTCATTTATGTCTTGTTTAATGTTCAAAACATTAGACTTTAATTCTTGCACTTACTCGAGTTGAAATAATAACCGCTATAAAAATGAGTAATCACATGGAGTGCAGTGACCTGTATTTGAATTGTAGTGATGATTGGTACTAAAGGGGCATGTCAAGTCTTCAATCTTGTTCCAAACCCATAAATATGCATTTGAGTAGTCTCAATGCCTCCAATAGTTTGAGACCAAGTTTGATGATCAAAATTTGGATATATAGATGGCTAGATGCTTTGTCACCATATTTTTGTTGCAAAAAAGCAACATAATTTGCCTACAAAACTTTCAAAACCTTTCGTGAGGATATTTTAGCAAAAAGCTTCCAAAGCCTCTGTTGATTTTTTAAAACCTCTAAAGCCTTTCTTAAAGATGTTTCATCAAAGATTTTAAAGCCTCTATTAAGGATATTTCTAAAACTTCCAAAGACTTTCTTAAGGATATTTTAGCCAAAAACTTTTAAAGCCTCTTTTGAGGATATTTTAGCATAACATCCAAAGTGTCTCTTAAGGATATTTCATTACAAACCTTCAGAGCCTTCCTTGAGGATATTTCAAAAACTTTTGAACCTTGTTTTAAGGATATTTCAGCAAAAATCTTCCAAAGCCTGTCATAAAGATATTTCACAAACTTCTAAGGCCTCTTTTGATGATGTTTCATCAAAAACTTTTAAAGCCTTTCTTGAAGATATTTCAAAAACTTCCAAAGCCTCTTTTGAGGATGTTTCATTAAAAACTACTAAAGCCTCTCTTGAGGACATTTCATTAAAAAAAAACCTCCAAAGCCTCTATTGAAAATGTTTCATCAAAAACTGCCAAAGCCTCTTTTAAGGATGTTTCATTAAAAACCTTCAAAGCCATTCTTGAGGATGCCTCATTAAAAAACTTCAATGCCTCTCCTGAGGATATTCCAAAACCCTTTCTCAAGGACAATTCACTAAGTTCTTTAAGAGCCTCTTTTGGGAATGTCTTAAATAGAAAACTTTCAAGGCTCTCTCAAGGATATTTTCTCGACACCTCTCATGAAGACTTTTATTTACAACTTTTAAGTTAATCCTAAGGATTAAGAATTTTGTCTAGAACCTCTGTCAAGAAATCTTTTCAAAGTCCGATGTTGTTGGCTGTGATCTAGCTCTTTGGAATTTTATCATTTTTAAGTTAAACATAGAGATAGGATGAGCCTAGGATCATAGTTTAGGTCATTCATCGAAAACCTTCTATCAAGAAATCCTTTTAAAGTCCAATGTTGTTGCCATGATCTAGCTTCTTGGCATTATGTCATTTTCAAATCAAACCTAGGGATAGGTCAAGCCTAGGATCATAGTCTAGGTTTTATACAAAAAAAAAAAAAACCTCTGTCAAGAAATCCTTTCAAAGTCCAACGTTACCGGCTGTGATCCGACACGTTAGCATTCTATCCTTTTTAAATCGAACCCAGTGATAGGTCAAGCCTAGGATCGTAGTATAGGTTTTTCATTTGAAAGCCTCTGTCAAGAAATTATTTCAAAGTCCAATGTTGCTGGCCTTGATTTAGATCATTGGTATTTTGCCATTTTTAAGTCGAACACAGGGATAGATCAAGCCTGGGATCACATCTAGGTTTTTCATCCAAAATACAAACTTTACTTTTTGCAAAAAATCAGAACACTGCCAAAATATTGTTTTATCTAGTGCCATATTAATTTTGTTCTTTTTATCATAGGAACATAAAGTAGCATCAAGAATACCCAGATAAAATGGTGTTTATCTATCTTTACCTTGTTCTTGACACTCAGCAATAACCAAGGACGGGTCGCTGTAGGCACCAAAATTTGCATGAGCCTCTTCAAAAAAACCATGTCTAATTAAGACTTTTAGATGAAATACACTTAATTCTCTTCCTAGGCCAATTTTTGATATCTTGAGGCCTAATTGGAAGGTAATAGAATAAAATCATAAAAATAAAAAAAAAATGGGATGACTGCCAAGTGCTGTGTCATTAGCCTTTATAGCATGGCACTAAGCAAAAACTTTTTTAGGAAGGTTTAAAATACCTAGAACCATATTAAAGAAATGTCACTTTCATAAAATTCATGAAGATGTATGATATATCATTGAGGTCATTTGGACAAACATGGATTAGTCCCTCATTATTTCTAACTATGGTAAGGTGTTCAGAAAGCCAAAGGTGCATAAAATTCACATTTTCTCATTTATGTATCGATAAAATGTCTTGGTGTATTAATACCAAGACTCTACATCATCAAAAATTCAAATTTCACTAGTTGTATCGATATAAAAAGTTAATGTATCAAAACATTGCTTCATGTATTGATACTTTCACTTATTGTATTGATACAAGGCTTGGTAGTAACTAAAATTACAATTTTTGGCTTAAATTTATCTATACATAATTGCTATATCGATACTAGCCTCAATGCATCAATTTTTGCTTAGTTTGTGACATTTTTATCCCTTTGCACCATGACATTAAAACATAAATTGGACCATATTTTTGGCACAAAAAAATCATCCAAATTTATACTAGGCCTCAGCATTAGACTTGTGATTGGATCAATTAAATTTTTGAGGTCCAGATAGCCATGACAAGGGACATTTTCATGACTTAATTCAATTTGTAAAAGGACAATCTTTTCATGGCTCAATTACATAAAGTGGCCTTAATCCACTATTTTTGCTAAGCAAACCAATGAATATGAGCGGCAATTAAGCATGGTACCTTATCTTCATATGAGGTACATGCACCAAAACCCCAAAATACGCTTAGTTTTTGCTTTGCATTTTATCCTTACTATTTGCATGGTCATATAAGACACATTCATAGCAAAAAACAATTCCACACATTCTTTTTACACATAATACCCTCTAAGAAACCTTAAAGCATTCCTATTTTCATAGTCTTCCATACTAACTCAAAAAACACCTCCATAACACCACCTTATGCCATTTTTGCTGGTTTTTCTTCTTGCAAACTCATAGCAAGTAAGAAAAAGCTTAAAAAATGACATCTTCACTTGGAAAAAAAAACTTGTCTTTTGGGAGAAAAGGCTATCAAAATTCTTATTGGTATATTTTCTTAACTTGTTCTTTATTTTATTGCTAATTTCATATTTTCATCGTGTTAGTGACCTTTCTATGGAACCATGAACATTTTTAGGTTCCATGCATGTTTCTTTGATTCTTGCTCATAAGTTTTTTATCTTTACATACAATCATACATAAAAGTCATGTTTTTATGTTGCAATGAAATTTCCAGCCCTTATTCATATCACGAAAATACACTGTTTTATGCCTATATCATGTTCCATGCCTCCATAAATATATCGTAAGATGTTCATGCATTTTTCTTTGCCTAAAAATCATGTCTTATGCTGTCATGAGATATCCAGCATATGTTTATGTCATGAGAACACTTTCATTATGATTATCTTATGTTTTAAGCATCAATAAACATGTTATTGTACGTTCACATGTCGTCCATCTTTTTCTTGCATTTTTAACATATTTCTTGATGTTCTTGCATGTTTTTATCATCAGATGCCTTGTTCAAATGTTTTATATGATTAAAAATGCTTATTTCATGTCATGTTGGTGTTGCAAAAATTTGTTTTTCAAAACCACCCCAAGTTAGGTTCATGTTAACTTCAATAAATGAAAACTAACATGGACCTTATGTTTTTTTATCAATGGGTCTTTTAATCTTGGGGAAAAATCAAGCTTTCCATGTTTGGATTGAAGGTTAAATAAGGCTAAATATTTTGAATTTAGCAAAATAAAATGTCTTTTTTAACTAGTCCTAAATTACTTATGCCTTGGTCATGTGTTTAGAGTCTTTTGCTTGTGACATGGTTAATAGGTTGTTTTATTGTCCTTAACTACCCCGAGATTATTCAAATGAGCTTGTAAAGCCATTGTCACTAACCTTTTTTTGTCAAGGACATTTAAATGTCAACAGCCGGAGTTTAGTTTTAGGAAACTCAAAAAAATCATGAAAGTCTTTTGTTTTATGCTGATAGCACTGTAATCATGACTTAAAAATCATTTTCAATTCCTAAACAATTTTCCATGAATTTTATGTTATTTTTCTAAAAAAAAATTAAATAACTTTTCCAATAAAGTCTCACCTACTCTTGAATCATTCTAGATGAGGGAGTTATGATTTTTTGAGCCAATACTATCTATAACCCCTAGAATTAGCAATTTGCATTTTGTTTGGGCCAATTTGGCCCACTAGATGATTTTTTATATTGTTCCTAAAAATTTTAAGAAATTCCCTTTTAAGAAAGGTATTATTTGCTATTTAACAATTCTATATAAGTCGAATATGATTTTTTAAAGTCCACCACACCCTTTCCCCTACAGATGCTGTCAATGTCATACTAGACCCAACTTCGAAAATTATTTCCTTTCAAAAAATGATTTTCTAGGATTTTTGGAATATTTTTATGTTAACCCTTATTGATTTATCTTTCCAATGGTACCTCAGCCGACCCTAAAACCTTAGGATTAGTCCAAACTAAAATTAGAAATGAGGATCACATGATGCTATCCCTTATTTCAGCATTTATCAAAATTAATCAATTTTTTGATATTCCTACTTCAAGGCATTGAATGCCTCTAAATGAGTTCAACCAAACTTGTCAAGTCTAAAATATATGTCAACCCCCCTAAGCTCAGATCAAGGAATGAGCATTCTTCAAATCCCACGATTCCTATTTTATCAATGCCGTATTTTTTAAATAAAATTATCTATTGTGTCAAAAATGGTCAGAAATGCCAATTGTCAAGAAATTACTGAACCTTTATCAATCTAAGTCTTTCAACCTTATCTCCCCAAAATTACCAAAATTCTCACATTTAGGGATACCCTAACCTCATTTTTTGAAGGGATACTCTAACTCTACTTTTCAAAATTTTACTCAAAAATCAAACATTTCCTCTCCTAGATCTCTCTAGATTTTTTTATTCCAAACTTGTTTTTCAAGACTTGGTTAATCTATGAATCTGAGCACGTCTAAAAAATTGTTAAATTAGTTATTTCTAGATAACTGATGATAATTTTGAGATATATTCTGATCATCTTTTCCTTTTTCCCTCTTTTTTATGATTTATTTTACCTAAATATTATCTTATCTTTTGCATGCCTTGCTAACACATTTCCTATTTGTGGTGTCCATTTTGAACTCATGTTTCCAAATTGTTTTTAAAAATTACAAGGCAACGTTCTATGCCAGTATCTCTCAAATGCTTAACATGAAGTATCATGTTTTCAAAATTAAATCTGAAAATCATTTTTAGTCTAAAATCTCTATGTTCACTGCCTTTTTGTGGCTCACACAAGATTCAAATTTTCTTTTAGACCTGACTTTACTACTATATACAAAATTTATGCATAAAAGGGGATTATATGAAAATAATGCCAAATCAAAATTAAGAAAACTAAAATCAATGTAAGACATAGCTAGAATGTATCGATTTCAACATTGTGAGGATGTTAGCACTTCCCCATACGTAACCAACTCCCAACCCAACCAACGAATCTTTAGATCATGTAGACCTTGGAATCAATTTTTTGAGTTTCATAACTTAAAATGTCAATTTCAATAGGTATGTAATCACGCCTAGTCCAAATGATCGATGGTAACTCTAAAAGTTAGCTACTTTATGGTGGCCATCTAAGACTAGTCAGATAAGTGATTCATTAAATTGTTCCTCTCCAGTGTTTCAAAGAAAGAGTCTCGATCAAAATGATACTTCTTTATCAAGAATTTTTCTCATAAATATTTTTAAGTCATGTGTGGTCTAGCCTGATGAGTATTTTCTTAAAGGCACATTATTACAAACATAATGGCTAGAAATGGATATTCATTATTTATTTCCTTCATCGATGATTATTCTAGGTATGGGTGTATGTACTGAATGAAGTACAAGTCTAAAGCTTTTGAAAAGTTAAAAAAGAGTACGGTAAAAGTAGAGAAACAAACTGCCAAGAAATTCTAAATCTTAAATCGTATTAAGGAAAAGAATACACAAGTCAGGAATTCTTAGGTTATCTGATAAAAAATGGTATTCTATCACAATGCACTCCAGCCAAAACTCTACAACATAATAGATGTTTTAAAGCAAAAACCAAAATTGTTAGACATGGTTCTTTTCATAACGTCTAACTTTTAATATCTTTTTGGGGATATGCCTGGGAAAATATTGTCTATATTTTGAAAAGGGTTCCATCAAAATATGTGGATAAGATGTGATATGAGATATGGCATGGTAAAAACCATTATTGTCTTACCTTAGAATTTGGGGCTATTACGTAAAGCAAGCACTAGCTAATAAGCTTGTAACTAGATTAATCAAGTGTAAATTAGTAAGGTATCTTAGAGAATCTCATGGATGCTAATTTTACCACCCAACTAAATAAAAAAATGCTTGCTTCAAAATAGGCTATCTTCTTAGAGAAAAAGTTTTTATTAGAAAAGTTTAGTGGAAGTAAAACTAATATTAAAAAAATTCAAAAACCATAAGTTGACACTTTTATGGAGTTAGAATTGAAGGATGAAGCATTAGATGTTTCACTTGAAACTAAAGAGGCACAAGAACTTTGTCGATGTAATAATGTTAGGCAAGCTCTAAAGATATATGGATTTTCATGGATCAATATAACTTACCTTATGATACTGAACCTATAAATTACTAGAAAGCAATGTCCAATAATGATTTTGAGAAATGGCTTGATACCATGAAATCTAAAATGGATGCCATAGTGGTTAACCAAGTATAGATTTTGGTTGACCCACCTGAAAGGATCAAACTTATAAGGTGCAAATGGGTTTTCAAACAAATTATCGATGTAAATGGCAACATGCAAACATATAAGGCCAGACTAGTAGTGAAAGGTTATAATCAAGTAGAAGGCATTGATTGTGAATAAACCTTTTCATCGGTAACCATGTTAGAATCCATTCGATTATGATTGCTATAGCTACATTTATGACTATAAGATATGGCAAATGGATGTAAAAACTCCATTCCTTAATACAAATCTGAAAGAGGAAGTGTACAAACATGCTGATTGCGAAAGTCCATTTATAGGCTGAAACAAGCTTCATGGAGCTAGAATATCAGATTTGATGGAGTAGTTAAAGAATTTGGCTTTAAAAAAGTCACTGATGATCTAAATACCTGTAAGAAGGTAAACAAGTAAGTAATAATTTCCTTAATGCTATGCGTAGATGATATATTACTCATAGGAAATCATATACCAATGCTGTAAGCCACCAAGGTCTAGCTATTAGATAATTCTCTGTAAAGGATTTAAAAAGAAATAGCATTTATTCTAGGAAGTAAGATTTATAGAGATAGATCTAAATAAATGCTTGGCTTATCCCAATCCAACTACATAAGCAAGGTGTTACAAAGGTTTGTTATTAAAAACACTAAAAAGGGAAACCTACTTTTAATGCATGATATGGGTTACTCAAAAGAGATATGTCCTAAAACAACAAATGAGAGGACATCGATAAATAAGATTCCATATGGCTCGGTAATTGGATCTATTATGTATGCCATGCTAGACATGATACCGGATGTATTATACACATTAAGTATCATGAATAGATACCAAAATGACCCTAGTGATAGTTAGTGGATTATTGTAAATAATACCCTTAAGTACTTACAAAACTGAAGATATCTTCTTAGTTTATGGAATACTTAAACTCATTGTTAGGGGTTATACCGATGCTAGCTTCTAATATAATTAGGATGATAGTAAATCACAAAGCAATTATGTAATTACCCTTAATAGAGCTATAGTTAGAAAAGTTCTGAACAACCTATACTATGGATTCAACAACCGAAGCCCAATACATCTCTACATATGAGGTTGTGAAAGAGGTAGTTTGGATGAAAAAGTTCATTACTGAGCTTGGTGTGATTCCAAGCATTGTTACTCTAATAGCACTTTACTTTGATAAAAATAGAGCCAAAGCGCAAACTAAGGAACCAATATCTCATCATAAATCTAAACATGTGTTATGTTGATACCACGTCATTAGAGATTTCATTCAGAAATGTGATATTAATATGGAATGAGCACCCACAGAGGACAACTTAGCTGACCCTTTCACAAAAATTCTGTCGTAGCTGAAACATGATCACCATATGGAGAATATAAGGCTTAAAAATATGGGTAATTAACCTTAGTGTTAGTGGGAGATTGTTAGTGTAAGCCCTACAAGCTAATCACTTGAGCTTATAATACACTGGCTATTAGTTATTTCATGTAATATACATTATATTTTATTAATGTAATATGAGGTATTTCTTTATCCATAAGATAAATTCAATAATAGTTATTTATATCTTATGTAGATAAAACCCATGAAAAACACTAGCCTTGTAAAGGTACCATAATCAGTTACAACATATGATTTTTACGCATCAAAGCTGTGTTTCTAGAAACATTCTTAGTCAACATATTATCAAGATAGGGCACTAACAATGCACCAAAACTACCATATGTTAGATATCTATACATTTAATGCAATCTCATGAGTTTAAGTATAAAGATACTAAGGGGCAACATAATAGTGCTTGTTATGAGAAAAAGTTCACTGAACTTGACTTGCTACCATAAGCATGCTTGTTATGAGAACAAGTTCACTGAACATGACCCGCTACAAAAATACTCTCATGTGTTAGTATAAGTGATCCTTAGACTTATACACTAGGTCATCTTATATGCAGATACTTACGGTAAGGTGGTTTCGGGTATGATTAAAGCATATTGAAGGTGGATGAGTGTTACAAAAAAGATTCACCACCCCAAATGATATGAGAGGATATATCCTAATTATTTTTGGCCTGAGTTAGCTTAAATTCCTTGGTCAAGGCAATATTAATTATAGAGTTAACACATAAAGGTTACATACTAATATAGAAAGGGTAAAAAGTAGACATTGCACAAGTTCTAGTCTATTCAGGTATATACGATGAAATGATTGAATTACATTGAGATACTATAAACTGAAGGGCTTGTCAAAACCATTTTGACACTTTTTACACGTCAGATGACCATGATGCATTGCTAGATGTTAAATATGATTTATAAATTTAATTATTCTTAGCTGAATAATTTATATTTATTGTTGATGTGATGGAGGCCAATAGGTCACACACATTAGGGTGATTTATAGAGATTAAAATGAAACTAGGCCTAAATACTTAAAAAGTAAAAGTTACTTGAGCCTAATTTGAATTATTCAAAGGGTAAAATTAGATAGCACTCCAACCCTAGGTATATAAGCTGATATTGGCATCGCTTTCACTAGAATGAAAGCTTAGACGAACCGCTTGGAATTCCTAAAGAGAAAAGTTATGACATTTATTGTGTTTCATACACCACTTCCCTTAATTTTAAGAAAATCATTTTCTCTCTACTTCTGTGAGTCTCCAATCATGGATTCCCTGCTAAAGTGAAGGTTTTTGAAACCTAAGCCTTTAGCACGGTTAGACCTTTTAGTGGTGAATGAAATCAAAAAGGGGTAAATTGATTTCTCAAAACTTTTAGTAAATTAAAACTTTGATAAATAAAATTGAGAAATCTAAATGATAAACTTTGGAGTGCAAGTTAGTGAATAGTAATAGAAAATAAAAGAGAAGGGAAAGAGAAGCAAACTTAAAGATTTAGAGAGGTTCAGCCTCAATTACCTACGTCCTCTACCTTGGCCTCACTTGCTTCGAATTTTTATAATTCACTAACTTAAATTGTCTATCTTTTAAGGACAATGGATAAGCTTCACACTTTCTATCTTTCAAGGCTAAGATAGAAACCTCTACCCCTTATCTTTTATGGCTAAAATAGAACCCTTTCTCACTACTTATGAAGGCTAAGTAGAAACTTTCTCTACTTTTGAATGGCTAAGTAGGAATCTCCCTTTTTGCAAGGATTTGAGTGTAAACAAATAGAACCTCTAAAGGTTACGTGTTTACAAGAATTTTGGCTCAAGGGAAATATGTATCTAAAGATACAAAATGAAGAATACAAAAATAGGAAGAATTAATCCTATACAAAGATGAACTACTTAGTGAAAATGATGAAAAAGATGAAAGATTTGACTGTAAGCACAATTCTCTTGGTTCCTCTTGTTGTCGAAGGTGTTGGAATGGCTTATTTATAGCCTCGATCATGATTCTAGGCGTTGGGAACATTTGGTAAAGGAATAGAGCTATTAAAGCCTTCAAAATGTCACTTCCCATTGTTCCCTGTGCCTTTGTATCGATACAATTAAGTGGGTATCAATACATTGTGTTTAACGATCCAAAATATGAACATTAAATAGTCCTATATCGATATAGAAAGATTTGTCTCGATACATGAATAGTCTTGTATTGATATAGAATGCTCTATCTCAATACATGAACAGTGATTTCTACATTTTAAGGTAATTTAGCTACTTCCAAGTATTGTATCGATACATTCATATGAAAATCAATATTAATAGGTTTTTCATGACTTTAAAACATCTAAAACTTATCTCAAAAATGTTTTATATAAAAATATGTATTAAGAACACATTTTTCATGTGCTTGAAGGAGTTAAAACACTTTCTAGTATTTTTCAAAGTGTTTACAAAATATTTCATGGAAAAATACTAATCTT